>CAUYQS010049028.1:0-111457 GCA_963574585.1 Otolemur crassicaudatus | reverse complement strand
ACAAATCTATAAATATAATATATCACATCAATAAAATAAAAAACTGGCTCGGCACCTATAGCTCAACCGGCTAAGGCGCCAGCCACGTACACCTAAGGTGGCGGGTTTGAATCCCCAGCCCGGACCGCCAAACAACAATGATGGCTGCAATGAAAAAAAAAAAAAAAAAAGCCGGGCGTCATGGCGGGCGTCTGTGGTCCCAGCTACTTGGGAGGTGGAGGCAGGAGACTTGCTTGAGCCCAGGAGTTGGAGGTTGCTGTGAGCTGTAATGCCACGGCACTCTACCCAGGGGGACAGCTTGAGGCTCTGTCTCAAAAAATAAAATAAAATAAAATAAAATAAAAAACAAACACCATATGATTCTCTCAATTTATGGAGAAAAAGCCTGTGATAATATCCAGCATGCTTTCATGATTAGCATGAAAATAGGCATAGAAGGGACATTTCTTAAACTGATAGAGGCCATATACAGCAAACCCACAGTCAACATCACATTGAATGGTGTAAAATTGAAAAAATTTCCATTCAGATAAGGAATGAGGCAAGGATGCCCACTGTCTCCACTGCTATTTAACATAGTAATGGAAGTCTTAGTCATCGCTATCAGGCAAGAGAAGGCAATCAAGGGTATCCAAATAGGGTCAGAGGAGATCAAACTCTCACTCTTCGCTGATGATATGATCCTATACCTGGAAAATCCCAGGGACTCAACTTCAAAACTCTTTGACGTGATCAAGGAATATAGCAGTGTCTCAGAACACAAAACCAATACTTATAAATCAGTAGCTTTTATATATGCCAACAATAGTCAAGGTTAAAATATAGTCAAGGACTCTATTCCTTTTACAAATAGTGCCAAAGAAGATGAAATATCTGGAAGTTTACCTAACAAAGGATGTGGAAGATCTCTATAACGAGAACTATAAAACTCTAAGAGAAGAAATAGCTGAAGATGGTAACAAATGGAAAAACATACCATGCTCATGGCTGGGAAGAATCAACATTGTTAAAATGTCCATACTACCCAAAGCAATCTATAGATTTAATGCAATCCCTATTAAAGCACCATTGTCATACTTTAAAGAACTTGAAAAAATAGTACTTTATTTTATATGGAATCAGAAAAAAACCTAGATTAGCCAAGACATTACTCAGAAATAAGAACAAATCAGGAGGTATCACATTACCAGACTTCAGGCTGTAGTATAAATCTATAATGATCAAAACAGCATGGTACTGGCACAAAGACAGAGGTGGATTTATGGAACAAAATACAGAACCAAGAGATGAACCTAGCTACTTATCATCATTCCATCTTCAACAAGCCTACCAAAAATATTCAGTAGGGGAAAGACTCCCTATTTAACAAATGGTGCTGGGGGAACTGGCAAGAGACCTGTAGAAGATTGAAACTGGATCCCTACCTTTCACCATTAACAAAAATTGATTCTTACTGGATAAAAGATTTAAATGTAACATGAAACTATAAAAATACTAGAAGAGATTGCAAGGAAAACACTTAAAGAAAAGGACCCCCCCACAGGCAATTGAAGCAACGCCAAAAATAAATTACTGGAATCTGATCAAACTAAAAAGCTTTTACACAGCCAAGAGAACAGTAAGTAAAGCAAACTGACAACCTTCAGAATGGGAGAAGATTTTTGTAGGTTATACTTCCAAAAAAGGTCTGATAACTAGAATCTACAGAGAACTCAAACTAATCAATAAGAAAAGAACAAATAACCCCAATGTGGGCAAGAGACTTGAATAGAAACTTCTCTGATGAAGACAGGTGCATGACATATAAACACATGAGAAAATGCTCATCTTTCTTAATCATCAGAGAAATGCAAATCAAAACCACTTTGAGGTATTATCTAACTCAAATAAGATTAGCCCACATCACAAAATCCCAAAACTACAGATGTTGGCGTGGATGTGGAGAGAAGGGAACACTTCTACACTGCTGTTGGGGAAAGCAAGCTAATACAATCTTTTTGGAAAGAAGTTGGGAGAACACTCAAGGAACTAAAATTAGACCTACTGTTTGATTCTGCAATTCCTCTACCAGGTATATACCCTGATGATCAAAAATTATTTTACAACAAAGACATTTGCATCAGAATGTTTATTCCAGCCCAATTCATAATTGCCAAGACTTGGAAACAGCCCAAGTGCCCATCGACCCATGAATGGATTAACAAATTGTGGTATATGTATACCAGGGAATACTATGCAGCCATAAAAAGGATGGAGACTTCACATCTTTTATGTTTACCTGGATGTAGCTGGAACATATTCTTCTTAGTAAAATACCTCAAATGGAAAAAAACATATTCAATGTACTTGATACTACTATGAAATCCATATATAATCACCTACACATTGATATGAATGACAAAACATAACTAGAGTCCAGAAGGTAGAAGAGAAGAGGAGAGTGAGGGGAGGAGGATATGGGGGAAGGGAGGGCATTTTGGGGAACCTCATCTAATGTGCCTGATGCAATAGTACATTTCAAAACTATTAAGAAATGAGTATAATTATGATAGATATGTTACTTAGTGCAATGCAAGCATTTCACATTGTGTATCAAAGCAGTACACTGACCCCCATAAATGCATCAATGTACAAAGTTATGATTTAATGAAAAATAATAAAAATTAAAAAATA
Organism: Otolemur crassicaudatus; assembly: GCA_963574585.1. Lineage (NCBI taxonomy): Eukaryota > Metazoa > Chordata > Mammalia > Primates > Galagidae > Otolemur > Otolemur crassicaudatus. Next base: position 108,784 of record CAUYQS010049028.1, on the reverse strand, counting down.
AGATTAATATTTATATCAAATGATTCAATCAGAACCTTTACTCAATTGGCCCAAGATTTCATTTTCTCCTTAAAGGTTCACAAGTAATTCTAGTGGGCAGTGCTGCTGTTTAGAGATAGAATGTTTGTGACCCTCCAGACTTCATTGTTGAAATCCTGACCCCCAATGTGATTGCAGTAGAGCATGGGTTTGGGGAGGTATTTTGGGTTATGAGTGTAAAGCTCTCATGAATGCCATTAGCACATTTATAAAAGAGATAAAAGAGACACTAGAGAGCTCTCACTAGCTAGCCCACTCTCTGCCATGTAAACATGTAACAAGAAGTCAGCCTTCTACAGCACAGCCCAGAAGAAGGCCCTCACCAGAACTGGATCACACTACCACCCTGATCTTGGGCTTCTAGTTTCTTGAACTGTGAAAAATGAATTTCTGTTGTTTATAAGTTATCCACTCCATGGGACTGTGTATAATATCTAGAACTGACTAAGACAACTACTTTGGAGGTGCTCAAAGACTAAAGGCATCCTCAGGTCATCTGAACACCTTCATAAAAGTTTTAATAATTTTTCTTTAATTATTAGCCAACTGAGGTTAGATTTCTGACTGGGCACTAATAAAATAGGAAAGCACCTCTGTGAGCATTTATTATTAGAAACTGCATCTGGAAAATAAGATCTGGAAAGGGATTATAACTAGGTAAGCCAAAACTAATCGATAATGTTATATGATGCCAGTAAAAAAGATTATGGAAGAAAACTTTAATAAAAAGAAGTCAGAGAGTGTGAGGTTTTCAATGTCTATTATTTTCCAATTGAAAGAGATGGTAAGTGTGGGATACAGTGGTATAAATGAGAGACATACTGTGTTGTGGAGTATATACGGGGTATTAAACAACTTGGAAGAACTATCCCTTCATCTATTATTCAACATTCAGGAGGGTAACTTTATCACTTATTTGACTTCCCAGGGACTCTAACATCAGTCACCATGTGTCAGAGATGCACAAGTATTCTAAATACTATCAATATTTATTTTACATAAATCATAAAATGGCTTCCAGCTTTATATGTTGATCCCTTAAATATTACTATTACAGTAACAGAGTTAAATTTCTGTTGCTATAAATGTAATAACATGTTGATATCAAGTACCAGGATGTCACCCTGTAAGGTCCAATATGGAAAACCAGCACTCCCTTCCAAAACATCTCAGATCACATTCAGTAAGGGAAAACCATCTGAAATCTAATTCTGTTCCATAGTAAATATGTTTCCAAGTATATCCATGTGTTTCCATGTCTGTATAATAAATAGCTCCATGAGGCATGCTTTATTATTCTTATTTTCTAAATAGAAAAGCTGAGACCTACAAAAATTAAAATGACTTTCCACCATAGAAAGTAAGTGGGCCAATTTGGGTCTGTAAGAGCTCATTTCTTGAACAAGTTTATTGCACCAGGACTGTATGCATCACGTGTAAGTGTATGCATCACGTACATATATTGATGTGGATGCTTGATTTTTTCAAAATACTTCATAGTTTTGCAAACTTGAGTAGCCTGCAGCATTTCCACTAACATCCACTCTATTTAGTAGTTACTCATTAGGTCTTTGGTTAAATAATAAATCAGTAGGCTGAGAACACAGACCATTTCTAGTAAATAAAAAACAAGATTAAGATTCTTCCTTGCTTGAAGTCTGATATAATGAGGATTAATCCCTTACCTTGTGCTAATTCATTTGGCTAAAAATAAAAGGTGGAAAATCCTAGCATTAAATACCCACAAGAAGAAGGAAAGAGGTCATAAATTAACATTCTAATGTCACACCTTAACAAATTAAAAAAAGAACAATTTTTACCCCAAATCTTTACTGCTGATTTTGAGCATGAGATATTTTTCCATTTCTCTGTGTCATCTCAAATTTCCTTCATCACTGTTTTGTAGTTTTAACTGTAGAGATCTTTCACCTACTTGGTTACATATATTCCTAAGTATTTTATTATTTTTATGCCTATTGTACATGGGATTGCTTCTTAATTTAGCTCTCAGTTAAATTGTAATTGGTGTATAAACATGCTACTGATTTTTGTACACTGATTTTGTATCCCGAAATTTTACTGAATTCATTTATCGAATGTAAAGAATTGTTTGGGAAAGTCTTTAGGGTTTTCTAGACCAAGATCATATCATAATTTGTTTCCTTTCTGGGAGGGAATACTTTCAACTTTTTCTCATTAAGTATAATGTTGGTTGTGTGTTTTTCATGTATGGCTTTTACTATTTTGAGGTATGTTTCTTTTATGCATATTTTGTTGAGAAATTTTGTAACAAATGGATGTCAATTTTACTGAACACTTTTTCTGCATTATTGAGGTAATCATATGGTTTAATCCTTAAATTGGTTTATGTGATGTGTCACATTTATTGATCTGCACATTTGAAATAGGCCTGCATCCCTGAATTCAGTTTGCTGTATTTTGTTTGGGGCTGTTGTGTCTGTGTTCATCAGGGTTATTGTTCATTTTTCTGTTGCATTGATGTCTAGTTTGGTATCAGGATGAGTTAGGGACATTTCTCTTTTTAATTGTTTTGAAACAGTTTTAGGACAATCAGTATTCTTATTTTGGAACAGTTTCAGTGGTATTCTTATTTGTATATCTAGTATAATTTTTCTGTAATATATCTGGTCCTGGGCTTAATTCTGTTGCCAGGTTTTTTTATTACCATTTCAATCCTGCTACTCATTATTGACCTATTCAGGATTTCTATTTCTGCCTGGTTCAATCTTAGGAGGTTATGTTTCCAGAAATGTATCCATGTCCTGTAGGTTTCTAGTTTTCAAGCATATAGTTAGTAGTTCATTATATCTCTAACAATATTTTATATGTCTACAGTAGTAGTTCCAATAGCTTCTTTTTTTATTTCTGATTTACTTGATTTGAATCACTTCTGAATAATCATTTATTTTTATTTTATTTTATTTTATTTTATTTTTTGCAGTTTTTGGCAGGGGCTGGATTTGAACCTGCCACCTCTGGCATATGGGGCCGGGGCCCTACTCCTTTGAGCCACAGGCTCTGCCCACATTTCCGTTACTTTCTTGCTTAATATTGGTTTTTCAATATTGTTTAGCCTTTCAAAGAACCAATTTTTAATTTTGTTGAACTCTTATATTGTTTTATTGATCTTTCATTTAGTTCTGCTCTGATCTCTGTTATTTTGTTTCATCTGCTAACTTTTGGTAAAATTTGTTCTTTTTTTAAATTTGTTAAGGTGTGACATTAGGATGTTAATTTATGACCTCTTTCTTTCTTCTATGTAGGTATTTAATGCTCTGATCTACATTCTTAGCGTTGTTTTTGCTATATTCAGCATATTTTGGTATGGTGTGTTTTCATTTTCATTTGTTTCAAAAAATTTTACTTTCAGCCGTAATTTCTTCATTATCCCAGTGATCATTCAAGATATATTGTTTAATTAACATGTCTTTGTAATGTTTCTAAAGTTTATTTCACAGTAGTCTGAAAATATATTTGATATGATTTTGATTTTTTAATATTTATTAAGACTTATTTTATGACTTAACCTGTGATGGAGCTTGGAGAATGTTCAATGTGTTGATGAGAAAAAAAAGCATATTCTGTAACTGATAAATAGAAAGCTCTGTAAATATCTGTTAGGCCCATTTAATCTAAAATTCGATTTAAATCCAATGTTTCATTGTTGCTAGTCTGTCTCAATGATCTCACCTAAAGCTGTGAGATGAGTGTTGAAGTTCCCCTCTATTATATTCCTCTCTATTTCTTTCTCTGGGTGTAGTAATATCAATCTATGTTTTATCAATCTATGTGCTGTGATGTTGGATGCATATATACTTATATAACTCTTGGTTATAATTCTTCGTTGAATTGATCCCTTTATCATTACATAATGACTTTCTTAGTCTATTTTCACTATTTGTGATTTAAAGACTATTTTATCTGATATAAACATAGCTAATTATGTTTGCTTTTGATATCCATTTGCATTAAAGATTTTTTTACAACCCTTTTATTTTCCATCTAAATGTGTCTATAGGGGTAAAGTGAGTTCTTATAAAGAAGCATAAAGTTGGATTTATTCTCCCAATGTGTAACTTTAAGTGAAATATTTAATACATTAATTTTTAGAATTAATAACAATATGTCAAGCTTTGTTCCTATCACATTGCTTATTGTTTTCTAGTTATTTTATAAATTCTTCATTTCTTTTTCTCTTTTTGTGTTTATGATTTGATGAACTTCTTTTGCATTGCCATTTGTTTCCTTTGTCTTCCTTCTTCATTTGATTATCTTATAAGACCTGTGTGTTTTCCACTTGTGTGTGTTTTCAGAAGGGTGAAAACTGTCCTTCCATTTCCATGATTAAGACCCTTATGAGCATTTCCTGTAGGAACAGCCTAGTGGTGATGACTTAACTTGGTGTTCTCTCATCTTGAAAAAATTTTATTTCTCTTTTCTTTTTTTTTTCCAGACAGGATATAAAATCTTGGCTGACAGTTTTTATCATTCAGCACTTTGACGATTCAAAGCCATTCTTTTTCGACCAGTAAGTTTCCATTAAAAAGTTGACTGTTATTGTGAGAAAGTTATTCTTCTAGGTGGACTAGACATTCTTTTTTCTTGCTAATTTAAAAATTCTTTAATTCACTTTGACTTTAGATTTTCTGATAATAATAAGCCATGATGAATTTCTTTTGGCAATATACTTGCCTTGGGATTTCTGGGCCTCTTGAATTTGCATGTTTAACTCTCTTGTTAGACTTGGAAAGATTTTGTGAATTATTTCCTTAAATCAATTTTCTAAACTTTTGGTCTATCTGTTGCTTCAGAAAGATCAATATTTGTAAGTTTGGTATAGTCCCAAACACCTCAAAAGCCCTATTCATTCTGATTTTTTTTCTTTTTTTTTTTTTATCTGACTAGATTATTTCTATCATCCTGTCATTAAGTTCTAAGATTCTTTCTTCTGGTTGATCTAGATTATTAATATCTCACTGATATCATGAATTGATTTTCTAATTTTTTGTATTGTTTTTTAGATTTCCCTGGCATCTATCTCATTGAGACTCTTTAAAATCAATATTTTGGAATCTTTATTTGGCATTACAAGAATTATTTTTGATTGGGATGTGTTTGTGTTATGTCTTTTTTCCTTTCTTTTTCTTCTAGTTTATCATTGTGGTTTGGTGGTTTTATGTAGTGGTAAAATTTGAAATGTTTGCTCTATAAGTAGGATTTATACTTTATGTGTTTTGTGGTGGTAGATATCATCATTTTCTTCTAGGTGTAGGAATCCCTTAATAATTTCTTAAAGTGCTGGTCTAATAATGATATATTTCCTCAATATTTGATTGTCTGAGTTAATCTTATTTTTTGTTCATTTACCAAGGGTAACTTTACTGGGTATATTATTCTTAGAGGATAGAGTTTTTTGTTGTTATTATTGTTATTTTGGGTCACCCCTTTGAATGTATTATCTCATTCTTCTCCAGGCTATAAAGATTCAACTGAGAAATATGCTGTTAGTCTAAGAGAGGTTCCCTTTTATGTGAAAGATGCTTTTCTCTTGCTGATTTTAGAATTTAACTCTGTGTCTTTTACTTTGAACAATTTGAGTATAATGTGCTGTGGAGGAGGCTTTTTAAATTTTTATTTGGGACATTTAAGCTTCCTTTATCTGGATCTCTAAATCTTTCTAGATTTGGGAAGTTTTCAGCTATTATTTAATAAAATAAGTTTCTGTTCCTTATATTTTTTTCCCTCTGAAACACACAAAAATATGAATATTTGGTCCTTTATTGTGTCCCATATATCACGTGGGCTTTGTTTTCATTTTTATGCTTTTTTCTTTCCTTTTCTGACTGGGTTATTTGAAAAGACCTGTCTTCAAGTTCTGAGATTCTTTCTTCTACCTGATTTAGTTTACTGTTAGAACTTTGGAATGTATTTTGTATTTGCTTCAATGAATTCTTAAGTTCCAGAATTTTTATTTAGTTCCTTTTCATAATATCTCTTTGGTAAATTTCCTATTCAAATCTTGAATTGTTTTTCCTGATTTCTTTGTATTATTTGTCTATATTCTTCGTATCTCACCAAGCTTCTTTAATGTTATTATTCTGAATTCTCTTTCTAGGGTTTTCTAATTTTTTTCCATTAGAATCTGTTGTGAGAAAATTATTATGTTCCTTTGAAGATTTCATGTTTCCTTTTTTGTTTCTCACATCCTTACATTGATATGTGAATTTGCATGTAGTTTAACAATTACTCCTCCAATTTTAAAATTTACTTGAATAGGGAAGGATATTTTTCTGAAGATGACAGATTGAGTAGGGAACTTAGGAAGCGATTCTACATGCATGCAGTAGTATAGTTTCTGTGTGATTTCTTCAGCTCTGAACAGTTCAGTGATTTTTTTGTTACCCTTAATAGATTATGATGCAGTTGTTAATAGAGGCTATGGTGAAATTTTACTGGGAATGAGGATGCCACGTGGGACAGTCTTTGGGCCCCAATGTTTGCAGCTGCAGGCCCAGAATGACTGTCCTTGGGTCCCAGTGTTATCTTCAATGGCACAGATATTAGAGTGTTTAGGCAGGTCAATTTTGGTGCTTCCAGACAGCTTACTTGGATGTTGGCAGTGGCAGTCGTCAGCTGAGCAGGTAGATAGTTCTCACGTCCCTGGCAGCAGGTATGGTGCGGGTGATGGCAGTAACAGTGACAAGACAACCAGACCTCTTACTCCTAAGTGGTACATACTGGTGTTGGAAGTAGTTGCAATAGACTGAGTGAGCCACTCCTCAGGCCTGCAAGTGGTTCAGGCAGTTAGGTGCCAGCTGTGGTGTTAGCAGTTTGCTGGGTGGACCTGACCTCAGGCATTCAGGAGGAGTGTTCAGGTGCCAATATTGGTACATAGCCTAAGGCCCCCAGATGGTGTGCTCAGGCACTAGAGGTGAAGCCAGGTTGGATGGGGGTGAAGTCAGGTTGGACAGGCCTGTGCTGAGGCTTCTCAGTGGTGGGTGTAGATGCTAGTTGTAGTAGGCAAAGGTGGGGTAATCCCCAGACCATTGGCAGAATGTATGGGTAGCTATGGTGTAGCCCTGTTGCTAAGTAAAGTGAGTTCATTTTCAGTGCCAATGGCCTTAAACAGGCAGCTGGGATGCATGTGCTTTGGCCCCATGGGGCTATTGCTGTCTTTGTAGCCTATTCTCAGGGTGTTGAAAATGCCCAATTGGTCTGCTGCTTGAGGCACTGCCACCACTTTTCACTTTGGCTCTGTCAGCAGAAGCCAGCCACAGTGGTAGCTGTAGGTGGGAAAGTCTATCTTTGGGGCATATCAAAATGAGTGGCAGCTTCCCCTTTAGGGTGATTAGGGTTACTCTCCATGGCTCAAACTTTGACCCTGGTGGCAGTGGCCAGCTGAGGAGGGAGCTGTAGAGAGGTGATGTCAACAGAGCTCCATGGATGTGGAGATGTAGGGGCTGCTGTGCCCCAGGAAAGGATGCAGTCAGTCTGGTGGGGACAAGGCTCTCTTAATGGTATCATTCTATAGCTTATTGGGATTCATGGGATGTTGAGGAAGGATCCAGTGTGAATCATGCGTTCCCTAGGCAGCTCCCTATGCTAGCTTCAGGACCTTTGAGGGTTGACAGGCTTTCCTATGGCTAGGATTTCAGAAGTCTGAGTTAAAAATGTGGATCACTGTGGGTATATCACCTTCTTTTCTCATGCACTGGGGATAATCTGGGCTCCCAGCCAATGCTAGCCAAGCAGGAGTCCTCACTTGTCTCTCTTTTTTTGCCTTGTGTTTCAATTCACTTCTCAGTTTAATTTCAAGGTTCTCTTTTACATGATCTACTCAAAATGCGATTATCTAATTACTACTCTCTTCTTTGTGGAGATAGTAATAGATGCCCCTACTCATCACATTTAAAGTCTCTCTATCTGTTTGATAATAGATATTGATAATTCTTGTCACAAATGGAAAAAAATGAAATAGTGAACAATATCTTTTGGCTACATACAATATATTCCTCATTATTTTAATAGATTTCTCTCATTGGGGACCATGCACTTTTACTAGAGCTTTCCTATGAGTCAAGGGTGAAAAAAATGGATGTAACCTAATTAACACATTCTGTTCCTTCAATCAGAGGGATTGGTTCAAGGATGGGCCTGTAAAATTATACTGCAGTCAATGAGATGCAAATGCATGCAGCCCACTGAAAATAGGACTGAGAAATAGGGCTGAGAACTTAGAAGACTTAAAGTTGGAACTGCTAGGGATTGAGAATAAATCCAAGAGACAAGAAAAATTTGGAGATAAGTTGGGTGTTGTGACATCATTTGAATTCAAACTCATCCCTTGATTTCCTATCATGTAAATGAAAAATTTCTTTATATATTTACATGGCTTTGAAAGGAGTTGTCTTCCAAATAAGTTATTTCTAATTGAAAACAAAAGTTATCAGTAAAACCACATGTTATTTCTTGATTTTTCTGCTCAGCACACTATCCTTTTATCTTTGCCAATATCTAGAATACTTTTCCATTTTTCAGGGAGAAAAACACAGTGGACTCAGGGAACTTGTTCTTTATAGGTCTTATTATCATCAATATCAAAATATTTTACTGAGCATGAAAACCATTTAATTGGGTTAACATAAGCTTTGACATTACATTAATTAAAAATAGTCTTGGCCAAGACAGTGGTCAAATTTTTGATTTATAAAGTATCCTTTCACTTCCCCACACAGCTACCAAAACAGTCAATGCATAGGATGTCAAAATTTTTTGTTGCTTTTTACCCACTTTTAAAAGAAAGGGGGTAGACTCAATGCCTGTAGCTCAGTGGTGAGGGTGTCAGCCACATACACCAGAGCTGGCGGGTTCAAATACAGCCCAGGCCTGCCAAACAACAATGATAACTACAACCAAAAAGTAGCCAGGCATTGGGGCAAGCACCTGTAGTCCCAACTGCTTTGGAGGTTAAGGCAAGAGAATCGCTTAAGGCCAAGAGTTTGAGGTTGCTGTGAGCTATGACACCATGGTACTGCACCCCGGGTGACATAGTGAGACTCTGTCTCAAAAAAAAAAAAAAAAGGAAGGGGGTAAAGAGACAAATATTAGCAGTACTAGGTACTTGGTTGGCACACAAGACAGCCATTGTAATTTCAATTTAATACAGCATAGAAGATTGTGCAGAAGCAAAGGGCCTCATAAATAAAGCTAAGCATTTGACTATGTTCTCAAGTCCTATTTTAACAATTATAGTAGTAAAGAAATTTCTATAATGACTCAGTCCCTGGTTTGAACACAGTTTTATAAAAACTGTGAGATATTATACAAAGTACTTGACTTCTGTAGGCTTCAGTTTCCTCATCATAAAATGAGTATTAGTACATACATCAAAGGGTTATTATTATAATGGTAATTGGCAATCATCTGTTCAAAAGACTAAACATAGGATCTACCACACACCTTTCTATTTCCTTCATTTACTAACTGTTTCATGTAATGTTTACAGAGATCAAGCTATGGCAAGTGAAATTCAAAGATTATAACATAAGTACTTAAAACTGAACATGAGAAGCTAATAGATAAATTTCTCTCTCTTTCCTCTCTTTTTCTCTCTCAGAAAGAAACATAAACACACACACACACATGATTGAAGGGAAAATAAAGAATAGCCCTTTAAGTTTCATGACAAAAGGTAGTGTACTTTGTTAATATGATTTGAGTAAAATGAAGAGATGTAAAATATATCAAAAATTTTTGAAATACATTGATACCCATGATTGTGTAAAAGATATTGCTAAGCTTGAAATTTGGAAGCAAAGGAGACAATGTTAAAATAACATTTTATTAGCACTATCAGCCTTTCTTTGTACAATTCTTTTATTTTCATATCCTTTGAGATGAGAATAGAGTTTTGATCTCTGACTTGTCACTTAGTAGAAACCATGACATCCTTAAGGAGGATAGGTGAGACTTGTTCATCCTTTCTCTGATTCTCAGTTACTTTAGGTAAAGTTACTCCAGTTTTTAACCCTGCTATCTTATCAGCATTTCACTTCCAATAAGCATTTGGCTGGATATAATCATATTATTTATTCTTGGATATAATCATATTATTTATTTATCTCCTAAGGGTGCCTGTGTGCTTATATATAAGATAAAAGATCTTGACTAATTTATCTCAGTTGTCATTTCTGATGTCTCTGTAACACACAGAGGTACACAGATTCTGTTTCTCTTCATTTTAATCTCTTTTCTCTAATATAATTTTATCTTGAGTAATGCCAATTTGATTCAACCCTTTCAAACAAATCCCTGCTGAAGATTACTCTTTTTCCCCTCCCATTCTCTTACAATTATTACAGATCAATTAGAAGATTGGAAAAACTGGTTTCCTTGGTAGTTTTATCAAGGTTTTAAAAGTCTGTTGTTGTTTTTGTTGTTGTTATTGTTTGTTTGTTTTTTAAAGTTAAGGTATAAGCTATATTTGTTACTATGATTTGAATGGGTTCCTCAAATTTCATGTGTTGGAAACTTAATCTAAATATTCATATGCTGAGTGGAAGAGGAGCTGTTGAGAGGTAATTAGGATTGGATATGATCATCGTCATGGGAATGGTAGCCCTAAAGAAGAGGAAGAAAGACCTGAGCAGACATGTGTGTTCTTCCCACTCGATGCCCTCCACTATGTTGTGATGTAGCAAGACTCCTGAACTTTCCATCTCTAGAGCTTTAAGTAATACTTTCATTATAAATTATCTGGCAGATACCATTCTGTTTTTTTGTTATATATATGCATATGGCACAGTTTGGTAATTCAGTTAAAGCTGGGGGGAGGGAGATTGGTGCGTTCCCACTTTGTGGGCACAATGTAAAGGTATATGGCACACCTTGTGGGTGCAGGACACCACTACAAGAATGATTCGACCTAACAAATGCAAATGTTGTAACCTAGTTATTTGTACCCTCACATTAATCTGAAATGAAAAACAAAATGAAAACTAGCCAGGTGGTGTGGCAGGTGTCTGTAGTCCCAGCTACTTGGGTTACTGAGGAAAGAGGATCACTTGAGCCCAAGAGTTTGAGGTTACTGGGGGATATGAAGCCACCAGACTACACAGGGCAACAGAGTGAGACTCTAACTCAAAAATAAAAATGAAAAATTTAAATAAATTAAAAATAGTATATGTGCATACACATATGACCCTACTCATGCACATAAACACTAGAGTTTAAGTGCCAAAATAGATTAGAATACAATAATCTTATATTATTAAAAAATCAGATACTTATCTTGATTGATTCTTTTTGATTAACAAGAAAGAAGCTCTTCTATTTTCCAAGAGTATGAATATTAGATGAATCCCTCACTGGAATACTATTTTTTCCCTGTTGACTTGGTCAATCTTTGAATAAAATTGTTACACATTAAAGAGCTCTGCCACATGCATGTTCCCTAGAAATTTTTAGTATTTTGAAGAAGAGACACTTGAAGAAAAATAAAATGTATCAAAAATAAAGAAAGCTTTTTGTGGGGGTGGTGCAAAATAAAATGAGAGCAATTGCAGAATCAGCAAAATATAGTTTGTTCTGTTTTGCTTCTTTTAAAATAACCAATTTAAACCCAGAAGGCAGAATATACTCTTTTCCTCCCCCTCTTTTACTCTTTTCTGGATTTCAAATACTACTGGGATGAGTAAACATCATAACTCAATTAATTGGCAGCTTAAACTTCCATAGGTGGCACTTAGACGAAAATTCCCTCTTAGTAAGAACATTTTGTGATCACTGCAAGTAATTGATTATGTAAGAAGATTATAAAAAAATACCTCAGAGAAATGAGCTCTTAGTGACAATATTTGAGAAATTTCTTCCATGCATTCCTTCTGCTTTTACATCTCTCCATCACTAGACAGGCTCCGAGTCCTCTCTATTCTTCAGCTTTCACTCTTATGATTTTCCTTCAAAATATATGTTTTCTTTCCTCTCTATGCTCTCCCCCCTTATTCCTTAAGTCCTTGTGCACCAGCTTCGAATTAATTCTACTTTTAACTCTGTTAGGACACTTAGTTCATTAGATTTTTAATTAAAATTTTACTTGCTGTTTTGGAAGTTGGCATTAAGAAAAAAAAACTGCTCATCATTCGCAATATGTTTATATTTTCAGCTCCATGTTCATTGAAAATAAGTTGCTGGACATTGATGATTATCATTTCTGTATTCTATATTATGGTTGAAAATCATACTTTCGGGACTTTTCAGCACACTGGGTTTTAAAGATTTTTCAGAGGTTACCTGTTATAACTTTGTCTTCACGTAAGACTTTTCCTGCAGCTTTTGTCCTTTCAATATAAGATATTATTTATCAATCTGTCTAGTGAGGTAAATTCTCTCTTACAAATTCAACAACACAATTTTGTAGTCATCACTCTGCCATATCTTTGAAAATTGATTACATTTTGTTTAAGATGTAGATTTTGAAAATATTTCTGGGTCCTCTAGTGGAGAGTTAAAAAAAAATTAAGAGTTTTATTTTTTCCTTGTAAAGCAACTTGATTTAACAAGGCTTTAAAAAGTGATGTACATAAAATCTTCAAGGAATTTTGGCCTTTTCCCCAGGACCCTAAGACTTAAAAATTGTATATTTTAGAAAAAGTAGAAAGAGTAAAATGTTAGTCATCTCCTTATGATATCTAACCAAACATGTCGAACCTGCTATGGCACACTCACAGAGTTCTGGACTTTGAATCAAAAACCACAAATTGACCGTTAACTGTGACATTTATTTTATCAAGGATATAACTTTTTTGGACATTGAATTACACAAATGAGAAAAATGAACATAATGACATCTACTACTTGGGACTGTTCTAAGAGTTAAAAAAAATTTTGTTTCTTGATATATGTACTATTATTATTGTGTATAAATAGCTTTAAGTCCAGTTGTTAGAAACATCTTTCATAATTCTTTTATGCAAAAGGAAATGATGTAATGAACTGACAGAATAGTCTATGATTTTGATGATCATTCCCATTTGGTCAGAGACTAAGGTTATTTATTGGCCTGAAACATATCTCGAATATCACCTTTCAGAATTTTTTTGTTTTAATTGCCTGAAGGATTATCAGGTACTGCAACACTTAGAATATACCTCTGTAAACTGCAGAAAATTCTCTATTTTCAGTCTCCTTTTTATTTTTACATTTCTATATTAGTATCCATAGCCTCTAAGTCTTTGTATTTTTTCTATTCATGACCAAGATCTCATATCTAAGGGGACTTTTACCAGAAGGCTCAATGTAACAAAGCCTAAGCTTCATTGTATCACTACTCCTTCTCAGAGACTTTGGACAAGAGATCAAATTCATGATGGAAGAGTCACCTCTCAGTGATCTAACAAAGGCTTTATTCCATATGAATGCAATAGAAAGCTAATGGTTTTGCTAAGAATCATCTCCTGTCTTGGATAGCCTTATAAAATCTTTTCCTTTTAAAGTCAAGTGCTTTTCATTACAGATGTCATGCCTCCCACAGCACTAGTTATAAATTAGTCTTTTTGAATTAAAAATGAAGTTTGAGGGCTTGATTGCCTTGTCATTTAACAGTATTATTACAATGAAAAACTTTTTCTCCCACTACATACAATTTTCTGTCAGGCTGAAACAAGACAGCAATAAACTTTTTAGCTCACAGTTCTCGATATTCTTTTGATTTCCATTGTATCATTTTAAAAGGGAGCAGAGCCTTTGAAAAAATATATTATAAATAAAAACATTTAAAAATGGATCCAAAAAATGGAACAAAAATAAAGAGCCAAAGGCAAAAAGGAGAGAAGGTAACTATTTCTTATAGGCAGAATGGGGACCAAAGACCCCATTTCTGGCAGGGGGGGCACTCCTAGAAAAGGGGAAAATTAAAAAGTCAATTGAAGGAGTTAGAACAAGTTAGCCATTGCTAAATTTCTTATCTGAACAAGTTTCTGGCCTTCCCTAAAACTCTGGCCTATTGGGGATACAGCTTACACCAATATCCTGCTGCATCTAGGAACACTCTGAGTAAGGTAATGGTCATGAAAGAGATTATGACAAGACCTAGAATAGATACACCTTCTAGGTAGTTTCTGGTCCATTAAACAGACAGAGCAGATATCCACTATGGAGATTACATTTGGAACAGAGACCAAAGGAATAGCTCTGAGCCCTGAGATATGGGCAGGAAAGCTTAATATCCCTTATCACAGAGGAAAATCCTCTGTGGTGGTGTTGATTGGAAAATGCCTCTCTCCCACCAATTCTTTTTTTTTTTTTTTTTTTTTTGTAGAGACAGAGTCTCACTTTTTTGCCCTGGGTAGAGTGCAGCGGAGTCGCTCCAGCAACCTCCAACTCCTGGGCTTAGGCGATTCTTCTGCCTCAGCCTCCCAAGTAGCTGGGACTACAGGCGCCCACCACAACACCCAGCTATTTTCTGTTGCAGTTTGGCTGGGGCTGGGTTTGAACCTGCCACCCTCAGTATATGGGGCCAGCGCCCTACTCACTGAGCCACAGGCGCCTCCCTCACCCACCAATTCTTCCAGTGGTGTTTTATTTCACAGTGAACTAGCAGATCTTAACACCTGCCTAGGAATCTGTTTGTGTGATTCCAGACAGAAGGCTTCCCCAACACAAGGCTCAAGTTTCAAATGCTCCAAAACTGCTCAAATCCTTAAAATTAATAATAATAATAGGAGATGATGGCTCACTCAAAGAAACTACTGGCATCTTTGTTCCCTCCCTCAGCTTACCACCTGGGCAAAGAGGTTTCAATAAAAGCTGTGCAGACAAAGACTCGGGGTCACTCACCAGAGATCATGAATAGGCCATGGTCCCTTGAGCTCTCACCTTTGAAAATTCTATTCTGTGTCTTGTGTTCCTTTCTTTATTGTCATTCCTAACTTTATATTTCTTCAGTCAGTTGTGCCAGTTCCACAGGTCTTAGCGGACCCTGCCCCCAGGTCAAGACCCTGACAGACAAGCAAAATCAGTTGTTTTTATCTTGTCAATCTCTGAGCCGAGGAGAAATATGCTACACAAACGTCAAAATATGTTCTGGGGCTCAGTGAAATGGCTTACACCTATAATCCCAGCACTTTGGAAGTTCAAAGTAGGAGGATTGCTTGAGGTCATGAATTTCAGACCAGCCTAGAGAACATAGTGAGACACTGTCTCTATAAAATTTTAAAAATCCGTGGAGATTGATGGTGCATGCCTGTAATCCCAGCTACTTTGAAAGCTGAGGCTTGAGATGGCTTGACCCCTAGGAGTTCAAGTTTACCTTGAGCTATGCTTGTACCACTGCACTCAACTGTATAACAACGACTCTTGTTTCTTTAAAAAAAAGTTAAATTGGGCATCTTTTAGTGTATTTTTTTCTCTCTCCTATAGAGAGGGTGTGGAAAAGTACAGGCCCATAGTGTCATAGCTTTAAAACACACTCTTAATTTGCAAGTCATCACATTCCTAGGAAAACAGTTCACAGGAAGTACTGAACAGTTTGGCTTTAGGAACTGGCAGTATTTTTATTTGGCAAAGTACAATAATATCAAGTTTTATTAGACTATAATGTAGAAAGGTGACTCCAAAAGAAATTGTGAAGATTATGAAGAGATGCCAAGTCTGGAGCCTCAGAAGCTTTGCCCCCTGCATTAGTGACTCAGAAGGACATGCTAAGTATTAAATAAATACCTCTTGACTTGAAATGATTGAATGAGGTTACTACACAAATTATATCTCTAAATCATTTCCTAGCCCTAGACCTAAGAATTTTTCCTGCATTGCATAGATTTTTATTTTTAATAGTGTTCCTGTATTAGTTGACTTAGGCTGACATAACAATTTCCACAACCTCAACAATAACAATTTATTCTTCACAGTTCTTGGGGTTGGAAGTTCAAGATCAACATGTCATGAACACCTCAGCTAGCTATCTTTACTAAGACCTTGGTTTCATTGGCTTTCCAAAACCATCTTCTTAATGTGTCCTCTTTTTTAATTAATATGTATATTGGTTGTATTGAATTAGGGCCTTATCCTTTTAATCTCATTTTACCTCAATTGTCATTTTAAAGGCCCTATCCCCAAACAAAATCCCATTGGGAATTAGAGCTTCAACATATTTATTAGCGTGAGGTAGGGGACACCAGTTAGTCCAATACTATTTCTTTTGAAGATAATTCATTCCAGACTTCTAAGCTGAATGAAATACCGGAAAGAGGATCCACTTAGTTGTCAGAAAGAACAAGATATGAATTCTTGTTGGTCATTTTATTATTCTAGTTGGGTCTTGGGCAAGACAACTTAAATTCATCTCTGTAAAAATGGAATTATTAATAATTGTGTAGCAAGTGTATTGTAAAGACTTACAAGGATCAAATATGAAAAATAAACCAAAATAGTACTTAGTAAGTAATAGTTCCAAAACATTCTTTTTGAAGTTTATCTCTGAGGTCATGGGTTCTGAGCATTACTGCCAAGGCCTGGTGTGCCATTCTTGGTGATGTGAGGCTAGAATTGGTAAGAATTAATGTTTAAATCAGTTTCAGCCATTCTTTCACTGTGGGTACTTCAGGTTATCAAAAAACATGAATAGCTAATTTCTTAAATTTTCTAAATGGCAGATAGAAACTCAGATTTTTAAAAGAGGATTTATGTTGAACAACCAAAGTCATACTTTCTAGTATTGAAACATTTATTTGACCAATAAATGATTAGCTATATGTCAGGAACTATAGTGGGAATTATATTAATACAATGATTAATGAATTATGTTGTTTATGTCTCAATCAAGTTAGAATAATGTGCTATGAATATAAGTTTCACAAATCAATAAGGAAATAAATTATAAGCATTCAACATAAAGGTTATAGATAAGAATTAGGTTATTAGAATGAATTAAAAAGCAATCAATTTTAGCTACATGAATTTGCAGTCTTTTTCTTTAAAAAAGTTAAATTTAAAGTAACTCTTTAAGTAAGGGCACTTAAACAAATAAAAGTAGTGAAGAGGCCAATAAAGGAAGCACAATTCTTGGAAACTTTATCCTCACTTTAAATATGCACGTGATGTCTCTTTCATGCAGCTCCTTTAGGAGGTACAGACTGGCTTTCTTGCCCAGCTCTCAGGGAACGCAGGTTATAATAAGGCTTGGAAGAGGAGAAGCAAGAAGTGCTGAGAAGTCTGCCGACGGCAATAGGGATATGACTTCCCATTAGTCAAGTAGTTAAGGACTCCTTCCAAAATATTGTAAATCAACTCATACCTCATCTTTATCTGCTGACATTAGGTAACATTTTATAAATGGTTTAGTTAAAAATCTTTTGATAAAAACCTCCACTGATCAACTACGCTTTCCTGGAAGAGATATATCTGTGTTTTTATGTATTTAATAACTGGATCAGTGGAATAAAACTATATTCATGAGACTATTATGAAGTGTCAAAGGGAGAATAGCATTTTGATATTACTATAGATTTCTTCATAAAGCAAAAAGTTCAGCAAAACTAAACTACTTCAGATTTCCTTCTGCTTACCAGTGACAAGGCTTCTTATTGTAGGAGAGTGAAAGTTGTTCTCTGCTTTTTCCTAGATCAATATATATACATACATATATATGTGTATGTATGTATAAAAATGTGTGTGTGCATATATATCTGTATATATACAGACAGATACATTATACATGTATACATGTATACATTATACATATACAGATATATATGTATAATATATATCTGTATATATACATACATATATATGTGTATGTATATATATGTGTGTGCATATATATGTATAATATATAATATATAGCTGTATGTGTGCATGTGTATATACATAGTTCAACGGACTTCTCTTAATTCTAACAAGTAAGGACTATACTGGGTATCTGAGTAAAGCAAATACATATTTTAAATAGAATCAATAAATATGGCTATTCCTGCGACTAAATGACTATTATTAATTGTTTTATCATTATTTTTTTCTAAAATATATTTATTCCTCAACTATTGGCAGTGTCTAATCATGTGCATAATGTGATCTCTAGAAGATAGTTTTATTTTCTACTCTTGTATAAAAGCTCCTTCCTGACATTTTAAAGCACCATCTGTAATTATAAATAATTTCAGGTCATGTGAGGAATATCTGAGTAAGTTGAAATTTTCAGATAAATCAAAGTTCATCTCATGTATCAGAAATACTGAAGCAGAGGTAGATTCACACATTTGGGTGGGACAATGTGTCCACAGCTACAGTGTCAGGCTGGGAGTCCTCATGAAAGCTGCTCAGGAAGCAAAAGTCTCACAACTTAATTTGACCTGACTCAGGGAGCATATTTTTATTAATCAACTATAACCAACATTGAATTTTTGGATTAGCCAAATCGTAGCATGCAAATTCATGTAGATAAAACAATTGTCACATGCAGTCTTCTTGATCCATAGTCTGTCACTGCGTATCAAATTGCAAACTGCAGTGCTTTTCTTGTTTCAATTTTATATAGCAACCATGTAAGACATGAGTCAAATATGTCTTGCTAGGTTATAAGAATGGAAGAAGTTGAATGTAAGTGATAATATAGATTGGAAAATATAAATCCTAAGCAACCAGATTTTTACCCTTAATATAGTATCTCCCAATTCTATGATATTCTGATCCAAAGCTTGTTTCTCAAACTATAAAGGGCATAAAAGTTATTTGAGTGTCCTGACATAAGACTGGTGTTGATTCAGTAGCCCTGGAATAGAGCCTGAAATTCTATATTCCCAATAAATTCTTAGATGAAGCCAAATCTGCTACATGTTATTGACCACACTTACGTGGAAAGGTTCTAGAGCACAATTTTATACAACATATTGTGATACTTCATAATTGTCTTTATATTCAAAGATATGTGACTCTCAAATATACCCACAATATTGCCTACTAATGTACTTTAAGTTAGCTTTGTAATAATGATGCAAATCTTTTTTTTTTTTACTTCATGAGGATCACTCTTATTCAGGCTAGATTTTCCCCTAGAATTTATTTTCTTTATGACTACATAGAAAAGCAATAAAATAACATAAAAATATATGGTTATAAAAGTTCTTATAGTAGACATAAAATATTTGGGGAATATTTAAGAATAATGTTTTAAAGTCCCCATTCTCAATCTTGTACCATACAGTAAAAACTAATAGGAAAGTATGCTCTAAAATTAATGCTTCTACCTACGGTGGATGAATCATGAGGTTGATAGCCACTCCTATCTCATTTTGGTTCTCTTGCTTGGAGTTGGTGCATGCAAAGACTGGTGGTGAATCTCACCTATACAAATCTGCAGAACACAACTGTCCATGTAATTGTATGCTGGCAGTTTATTAAGATGTTTCATGAGAACAAGTGTCACAAGGTAACCGGCTGCCCAGCATTTTCACTTGTAGCAGAAAAAGTTATGTTGTACTTCTTCATTCTATTGACATGTATCTTATAGGACTTGCAGTTTCAAGTAAGTTAAAGAAGATATGAATATTCCCAACTCTGTCCACCCCTTCATTGTTTATTGTCAAATGATTCAATGTAATGACGTATCATACTTTTGTTTCACATAGATAAAGGATAACAATGGTTTATTAAAGCTATGTTTCTAAGAATTAGAATGAGAAATATGTTTAAGAATATTCTGTTTAAAGAAATTCATTTTTTTCTGAGGGCTAATAACATGTAAAAGATATTCCTGTCATAATTTCTCCTTCTTCCTTTTAAAATTTGGTTCTGTGTTAAAAACTATTAATTCATTTTAAAAAATGTAATTTTAAAAGCTAAGAATAAAGAAAATGGAAGGAAGATGTCACAGAACTGAAGCTTTTATGGCACAACTTTTCAAATATTACCCAAATACAATATGTAATATTATATAATATATAATATACAACAATTCTTAGCTTTATCAGTTAGTAGCAAATTGGCAAAAAAGAAATTCATTGCCTTATAAAACCAAAAAAATCAAGAAATCAGGCTCAGCTTTAGTCGAATGCTGAAACAATGTCATTATAACCCAGTTGTTCCCTATTTCATATCCTTGATTTGTGCTATACTGCCTACTGACTTATGGGTCACACTCCATCAAAGATTTCTCAATAGTTCTGTGGTTAGGTTGTCTCAAAATAGAGTATAAGCCCCTTTCAACACCACCCAAACCAGTTCATTGCCCTCACTGTTTGCAGTATGCTCATATGCCAATCACTGAGCCATCAGCTGTGCTCATTGGCCAAACCTGATCCGTGTGCCCACTGGAAGTGAAATGAAATCCACCAGAAATAGATGGACTGAGATTTGTGACAGTTCTAGAAGTCCCTGCCTCAGACTTTTGGATATAAAGATCGTAATTGACATGTACCCTTGCAATATGAACTATAGGAATGGTCCCACTGTTTACCTTCCTTTCAAGTATAGAGTATAAATGTCTTAACACAATAATTAAGTACATGAGGTGAAGGGTATATGAACTAGTTTGATGTAAACATTTCTAATTGTATATAAAATCAGCACATTGTACCCCATAAAGGCATCATTGTATACATGATCTATGTGGTTATGACTGAATAAAAAAAAAAAAGATCATAATTGAATTACAATCCCAGATGCTGCCTCTTTGAATTTACCACTACATCTGTGCTGTAGCATGGTTTTGTGTGTGCCAATGCAGACAGTTACTGAACATAATGGTGGAAGAGTAATGCATGCCCATTCCGAGGAGTCAACCTTTAATCGAAAGGTAATTCATTCTCAGCCTCTTCCTAATCCAATCTTATTTCTGTTACTCTCTCCTACCACAGATTCCAGACTTCACAAACTCTCAAGGCTTCCCTCAGCTGTCAAAACCTCTCCCAATAAATATCTTGCATATTTAATATAGTCTTAGTATCAGCTTCTTGAAGGACCCAAACTCATGCAAGAGTATATAAAAAGTGATATTTTTGGTGAAAAAATGGGTTTGTATTAGCTAGAAAATGGTGAACAGAATGTAGAAAACAAAAGTAACAGATGTACGTAAGAGGGGTAGCTATAAAATGACCTCCTGTGGTTTAAATGACTGTCTATTGTCTATATTATATGTTCTTACGACTGTCTTCCACACATGAAACAGTGTTTGCTTGTGCTATGTTCCTCTTATATTAAAAGCTCCTCTAGAGAGAGAATTATAGGTCTTTGTTTTTCTATAAACCTTTTTTTTACAAGTATATCAAGGATAAGGTACAATGTACATGCTCATGAAAAGACTTTCATATATCTAGAAAATACTGCAGATTAGTAGACCATTAAATGACTCTTATTTTATCAAAATACTGTGATGAAGCATCCTTTCTGGGTTAAAAGGTTATCTAGACATGTATTTTATTAGATTTTTCTTACTGCCCATGCCTCCAGTTACTCTGTTAGTTTTGAGTAATGGTAAGAAGTGAGAAAAGAAAGATTCCTAGAATATGAAATTTAAAAAAAAATCCCAATTCTTTTCTATCTTGAGGGATATAGATGAAAAAAGTAAAGTTACTATAAATAGTAACTTTTTTGTTAGTCTTTAATATCTCAAAGAATATGAAAGTAACTTCTAAAAACTTACATTTTAAATTCATAGTTTGCAAAACAGTCTCACCTCCACCATCTGCCCACAATGTAAGCAAAACAGATGTTTTAGTAATGTGTTTGGTTGGCTAGCTGTGTGGCTATGAATAAATCACTTGACTTCTCTCTATTTAGTTTGGATCCTTCAAGAAGCTGATACTAAGATTACATTAAATATGCAAGATATTTATTGTGAGAGGTTGTGAAAGGTGAGGGAAGCCTTCAGACTTTGTCGAGTCTGGCATCTGTGGTAGGAGAGAGTAACTGGAATAAGGGTGGATTAGGAAGAGGCAGAGACTTCACCTCCTCTCAATATAGTTTGATTTTGTGAACCCACAAAAGGCAATACCCCCTCTTCAGGAATATCTTTATCAATAATGACATTGATTATTAATTCCTGAAAATTTTTGAAATCAAATCTTGTTTCCTAGTACCTTTCTGTGAGTTTTATCAATCCAGGGAAAGAGACAACAGACATGTTGTTCTATAAGCAAGGCAATACATGTTAGAAATAGGCAAGAGAAAAAAATTCTAAAGCAGTATATCACAGCAAATACTGTGCCATATAAAATGATAATGGTTTAATACATATAGGACAAACAAACCTATACCTAACTGATACAGGGGTAACTTAAAGAGAAGGAAAGAGATATAGAGGCATCATATCCTCTTTCCCAGACTTGTCCAAGTTCTGGTCAGGTAAGAAAATTATTGAGGGGAAACCGAAGGTGGATCAAATGTTACCACATTATCCTTTTGACCAAGAAAAGAAGAGACAGTATTCAATCACACTCAATCAGAAAAGCAAAAGGAGACATTACAACTGATACAACAGTAATGAAGAAGGTCATCTGAGACTACTGCAAACACCTCTATGCACACAAGATAGAAAATCTAGAAGACATGAATAAATGTTTGGAAACACACAACCTCCCAAGCCTGAATCAGAAAGGAATAGAAATCTTGAAGAGACCAGTAGCAACTAGCAAGATTTAATTAGGAATACAATATCCCCACCTGCTCCAAGGAAATCTCAGGGCCAGACATACAAGGCTGAACAATTAAGTTCATGAACTCATCCTAGAAAAAATGCCACATAGCTCATTGCTGAATATCATTAGCATCACATTCAAGGTATTCACATTGGAAAGCTATTTATGATGCCAGCACCTACTTTACCCTTCACAGTAATTTTGCAACTCTTTTACTGGAATGGTCATCTGAGCTGGTGTTTTATGGGGTCTGATGACTTAAGTTCATGAACTCATGCTAGAAAAAGTACCACATACCCCATAATTTCCCCACAATCACCTCTGAAGTCCTCTCTTTGGCCATCTGGTGACTGTAGGACAAATATACAGAATCTACAAGGAAGTCAAATGAGTCAACAAGAAAAAAAAATAAAACCTCATTAAAAGGCAGGCAAAAGACATGAATAGATGTTTTTCAAAGGAAGATAAACAAATAGCCAACAAATATATTTTTAAAATGCTCATTGTCACTTGTCATGCAAATTAAAACAACCTTGAGATACAACCTTAACCCTATCAGAATAGCCAGTACTAAAAAATAAAAACATAAAAAAAGATGTTGGTACTGATGCCTTGAAACAAGAAGGCTTATGCACTGTGGGCAGGAATGTAAACTAATACAACCTCTATGAAAAATG
The DNA here is from genome assembly GCA_963574585.1 of Otolemur crassicaudatus. NCBI lineage: Eukaryota > Metazoa > Chordata > Mammalia > Primates > Galagidae > Otolemur > Otolemur crassicaudatus. The sequence goes on along the minus strand of CAUYQS010049028.1, from coordinate 85,422 downwards.
GTATGGAGATGCCTCAAAGAACCAAAATAGACCTACCATTTGATCCAGAATCCCACTCTTGGGTGTCTGCCTCAAAGAAAAGAAGTCATTATATCCAAAAGATACTTACACCCAAATGGTTCTTCCAGCCCCGTTCACAATTACAAATTAGAACCAACTCAAGTGCTCATCAACTGATGAAATGATGAGTGGATAAAGAACACATCATGTAATACTATTCAGCCATAAGTAAGAATGAAATAATGTCTTTTATAGCCACTTGGATGGAACTGGAAGCAATTATCCTAAATGAAGTATCTAAGGAACAGAAAAGCAAATTCGGTAATTTTGCTTGTATTCACATAAGTGGATGCTAAGTGATGGGTATTTGTGGTCACACGAGGTGGTATAATAAACTTGGGAGACTCAGAAGGGGAAAAACCATGACTTCACCACTATCCATAATTTATCCATGTGACAAAAACTCGCTCACAGCCCTTATATCTATTGAAATTAAAACCAAAACAATAACAAAAACAATTCTGTGAAGAGGAAGCTGTGTAGGTTGATTTTCAAATCAACATGGACCATCCCTTGAGCTTTAAGGATATCTCTCTTTATACAAACACAGAATGTGGACCACCAGACACTGGAGACTCAGAAAGGAGGGTGGTGGAAGGAATGTGGATGTGGAGGAGAAATTAATTAAAGGGTAGAACACACATTAATCAGGCAATGATACACTAAAAGCCGAGATTTCACCACTACTCAGTATGGCCATGCAACAAAATTGCACTTGTATCCCTTAAATTTATAGACATTTTTTAAAAAGAGTACCCTTCTTTGGTGTGAGACTATTGAGAAATGTTCTAAGTATATTTCTTAGTACCCTAAATATCATCTTGTAGAAATGCTTAGGAAAAAGGGCAAAACTTAAAAAACTGAGGATTTTTACCCAAGATAGGAGTAGAGTCAGAGTCTCTCCTCCATATCACAATTTTACATCTTTCCCTTCTTTTGTCATTATTCCTAAAGCCAAAAATATAGAATTGAAGGCATTTGGAATTTAATTGCAGAAACTTGTAAGATTCCTAGTTCCCATTCCTAGTTACTGATTTTGCAAAATGGCATGCTCAGTATAGCCCAAGTTTCGACGTCTGAATATCTATAGTCAAAATTCTAACAATATAACTTCCTTGCTGTTTGAGCATGAGAAATATTCAGCATGTCTGTTTACTCATTGCAAAATGAAAACAATAATAATACTTTTCTCGGCAAGTTGCAAATGAATCTCTGAAATCTGCTTCAACTCTTATTGCAATGACTACACTATAAACATAGAAAACTTTCGTTTTGGCAGTTCATTACAATTAAAATTTTTTTATTTATATTCAGTTTGAGGCTTAAGATAAGGATACCACAAGTATAAATTTTAGATAAGTGAGGTATCATAAATTTGGAATAAGAGGAACAATCATCTAGCTATATGGTTACTCTGAGAGCCCTTGCTCATTTAAATATGAAGTCTTTTATTATCGGGGCAGGAACCATTCTGAATTCACTCATATTGTGACAAAATATGGTGTATGGAAAAACAGGAGATTCTTTCCGAATGTGTCTACTTTATGCTCAATGTGCTTGATTCCTAACATGGTGTCACACTTGCATTATACTGAATATTTTTCTCTAGACTATTGTAGACTAAAAAAAAATTAGCTAATTGAGGCTATTCTATATTTTGAATAATAAGCAAAGTGGATAATCAGGAACTCCTAAATTCATGGCTTTTCATATTACTATGTTAACAAAACATCCATAGAATATTTGAAGATTAAATAATGATTGCACCAGAATTGCACAAACTATTGAACTTACTATTAAACTATGTAAAACTTACTATTTTAGATAATCAACATACCTTCAGATTGATATAATAAAATCAAACATGTCAAGAAAGCTATGCGTCTCAGACATATTTGTTTGGATACAATTTCCAGTTTGGCATAAAAGTAAGTCACCTTGGAACAAAACAGAACAGAAAAAAAGTCTGGTAGTAATAATGCTATATTTTAACAACTTTTATTCACCAAAATTAGGTTGTAATGTATTTTTATATATTTTGCACAAAAAAATTATACTTTTTTATTATTTATAATTTAAATCAATGGAAGAAATTCAACATCAACTTTCAAAATAGATGCATAATGTGGTAAAAACTGAAACATGGAATTGATTTATTAGTATGTAGTAAAATCAGAGCAATAGCTTGTCCTTTTCTTACCTTCAGGGAATATACTTTTAAAAGCTCCCAAAGTCCCCGTTCAAGTTGCTTGTAAAACAATCTAATTGTTCAAGATTCAAGCTGATTGAATGAGGATTTGACAAGGTTAGCCTTTTTTCTAGGAAATTCCAAGCCATTCTATAGAGCACTTAAACATAAGATAAGAAGGAATTATATTTTTTAGCTAAATGCTTTTAAACTGCATGAGCCCAATATTTAAGTTCAAGATTCTACCTAACTATATTCATTTATAAATAAAAGCAGGCTCTGATTTAGCATTTGTTTAAGAGGTGCATTGGTGTTTGGTTTAACACGTATCATCCTTTTCATCAAGCCTTTTCCCTTACCTTCTGCCTAAGCCTGGGCTTTACCTAGTGTGATGGTCAGTTTCTAAGAAGGATGGTCACTGTTAACCTGACCGACCACAGCCCCTAGATTTAGCCAAAGATAAGACAATGATTGTTCACATGAATTAAAGCAATGCAGAGGTCACAACCAGAAGTCAGCACGCACATCTTGCTCAATTCAATTCTCCCTTCCGCTTGAGTCCTTTGGGATGATGAGAAGGTGGAAATTGGCAGATGTTACACACAGTGAGTCTGTGTCACAGCAGAAATAGCCTGAGCTCAGGAAACTCCTCATCCTCTGACCATTCTCCCCTCTGGAGAGAAATATCACATTTATAAAAATGTAAGCAATTCTTCTTCAGGAAGAATGGGAAGTATTCTTTGTCTTTACTATACTGGAAGGGAATAGGTAAACAAATCTGAGCGAATTGTCTGTTATTTCCTAAGTATGAAGACATGTGCAAAGTTTATGGACAATTGTCTGCAAACCTATTTCCCTTTCCCAATCTAATTACCTCCATTCCATCCCAGGTCTTCCTCCTGAAGTTCCTAGGCTGATTTCTTATTTCCACACTATAAGTGATTTTACTTCTTCATCTGGTAAATTCTTACTTATATTTTAAAAATCATCTCAGAGGACATCCCTCTCTGTGAAACCTTCCTAGACACGTTATCCAATTTTCCTTGTCCTACTTCTATATTCTTTCAGCTACTGCTTGTAGAGCTTAGATATTTATCTCTTCCAAATCTGCTGAAATCTGATGCCCAGGGCTGGAGGTAGGGCCTGGTGGGAGATATTCCTGCCATTGGGTCAGAACCCTCATAAGTCACTTGGTACTGCTCTCTTAGAAATGAACGTGTTCTCCATCTATTAATTCCCACGAGACTTGATTATTAAAAAGAACCTCATCCTTTCTTTCCACCTTGCCCTGGTTTCCTTCATCTGGCCACGTGATGCCTGCTTCCCTTCTACTTCTGTGATGAGCGGAAACGCCTGGAAGCTCTTATCCAGCACAGCTCCCAGTGCTGTGCTTCTTGTATAGACTGCAGAAATGTGCACTAAATAAAGTCCTTTTTAATAAACCACACAGCCTCAGATGTTCCTTTATAGCAGTGCTTTTCAACCTTTTTAAAAAATTTCACAGCACACTTGAACCTATAGAACTTTCAAGGCATACTTAAATTACAGTGATAAAAAATAAAAAGAAAGACTATACTTACTGTGCTTTGAACTTTGTCAAAAATAATTTAATTAGTGTTCTTTAAAATTTTTCATGGCATGCCTAAGATCCTGTCACAGGTCATCAGTGTGTGTGGCACGCTGGTGGAAGATCACTGCTTTATAGCAACACAAAACAGACTAAGACACTGCTATATGCCAACATTAGCAACTATTCCATAATTGTTGATATTTTTGAATCTAGCTTCTCCACTACACTGTAGACTCCGTGAAGACAAATCTCTCTTTGAGATTCAGCTATGTATACTTCACCCTTGGTACAAAGTCTAGGGAACGATGGCTTATTAATCAATTTACTTTTCCAAAGCTGAGTTTATCCTCAAGAGACTATTACCACCTCACTTATCATGAAATATATTTTGTAAAATCTAGATCCAGTATCATCATCCATCCTATTTCTCTTTTCTTGGTGATACATGATAATACTTAATGACCAATTTTATAATGAAGAAAATTCACATCTATATCTAAGGAGAATAAAAAAGCTTGGATTTTTTGTTTATATATCAGGCCCTGGGCTTTTTTTTTTTTTAAATAAAGTATGGAAAAATGTCATTGCCTAGTTGTTAGTTTTCAGCTAAAGTCTGTGTTTTAAAAATGATGAGGAGAATATTCCCCCCACTTAGTCTTCTTCCTGTTCAGAGCATTTCTTTTCTATTGAAAGTGGATGAGTAAAAGTCATCGCCGCCTCTGACAAGCATTTCTCAATCAGGTCACTGTGGCCTTTTTGTTTTTGTTGTTTGGTTTTCTTCTTCTTTTTTTAATATAAAGAAAAGTATTGCAGCTACTGCTTGTTCTCCTTGAAAGTCTTTTTTGCAGTCCATATTTCATCTTTTAAAAATAAAAAATAGTGTTTTAAGGTAGGGCAATCACCAAGGCATGATAAAATCATAGATTTCATTCAGATTTTCTTATTCTTATTTCTTATTTCATTTCTTCTCATTTATTAGAAGGCAGCCCTCCTTGATTTCATATGGCTAAATGGTATAATTTGTTTTTTATTTCATAGAGTATCTGTACTCCTTTCAACTTCCACTTTGTTTTAAAAATCATTTTTGTGTCTTAAAAGTAAAATTATTTTTATGTCTTTGAAGTAACAAAGTCCCCTTTTCAGATTTGTAAAGGTGTACCCATGAAGAGTATTTTTTAAAGGCATATACATTTATCCTTGAAGACATGACCATTTCCAAATACACAAATGTCGTTAAGTCCAGAATTCCCATACAACTGACACCCAGCTTGAGACACATGAGTTACTCTGCAGGATGTACTTATCAGAGCACTAAGAAAGAAATAGTTCATCCTTATAATTTTGTGGCTTAGGATATTTAGAATTTTATAATGGAATCCTTCATCTCATCTGGGCAGTGGAGATTGTGATCCTATGTTTTCTCATCTATCAGCTCCATTTTTTCTTCTCGAATTAAAAGAACATAGACACTACTATTGGTGGCCAATAGAGAGAACTTTCATCATTGTCTTCTTACCATAGTTTTCAAATATTTACAAAAAAATTTAAATAACTGAAAACAGTATGTTATCTAAGTCTTAATAACAATAAAAATAGAACCTCATATTAATATATTTTTCTGCAGCTTAAAAATCACATTTGTTCTCTCATTTGGGATTCACAGTAAATTATAGGTGGGCATCACTACTTTCATTGGAAAGAAAAAAGTGAAGCTAAAAACTGTAGATGAATTGTTAAAATTCTAGAATGATAATTTTTCATGACCAAGTTTTAAATTCAGTCTTCTGATTCTAATTTAGCATTTATTTTACTAACTGCTTTCTGGTAGAGTTTTGTGTGTTTTATTTTTTGTTATCTGAGAGAAAACTATTTCATGTAGATCCCTTCATGTTTTTGGAGAGGGGCCCTCAAAGTTTGCAAACGTGTGTCTATTCAAGGATGAAGGTGAATGGGGGAGTGGAAGTAAGACATTGGTAATCTCCTTCTTCTTGTCAACCTTATTAAGATAATTTCAATATCTTTTTCCAAAAACTTGTAAATAATTAGAAAAGCTCTAATTTAAAAACTTAACATATTTCTGTCAGTCTAAGTTTCCTCTATAAGCATCCTGCTGAATGATTTGTTATACACGACTACCAAACTTCCTAGAAATAATAACATTGCTGTATACTCTGTTTCAAAAAACAGGAAGAAATCACATCTCTTTATTAAAGAGGCAGAGCTGGGATTCAAATATTTACCTTCATGAAATATTGGATAGCTATCCTACATTATACCTTCTTCAGTCACCTCATTTGACTAAGGCACTGAAGAAGACACTTGGCTAGGCATTGGGAGAATATTATTAATTCATTTCTTTTCTTTATTTTCTTTCTTTTTTTTTGAGACAGAGTCTTGCTTTGTTACCCCTGGTAGAGTGCCCTGGTGTCATAGCTCATAGAAACTTCATAATCTTGGGTTCAAGCAATTCTCTTGCCTCAGAGTATCTGGGGCCAAAGGGGCCCACCACAACGCCTGGCTATTTTTAGAGATGGGATCTTGCTCTAGCTCAGGCTGGGCTCCAACTTGTGAACTCAGACAATCCGCCCACCTCAGCCTTCCAATGTGCTGGAATTATAGGCATAACCCCTGAACCCAGCATTAATTCATTTCTTTATTCAAAGATATTTATTTTGTATCTTTTGTTAAACATGGCAGCAAAATAGCTATAAATAGCTATAGCTGCAAAGATGAATTAAAACCAGCTCCTATTATCAAAATGTCTACCACATAATGGAGCAATAGACACAAAGGTAAAATCATAGTTCAAGATGATACACAGCTGTACTGAGATAAGGTGAGAGGGAGAAGAACACTATTTTTATATGGGAAAAGACAGTCTGTGTATTTAGAATAGAAATTTAACAGGAAAGAGAGGATTATTCATTCCAGATGTAACTAACACACACACCAAAGGAAAAGAACATAAAAATTACAGAATTTTTAAGAAAAAAGTCACTAACTTCACATAACTGATGTTTATCATGGTGAGGAAAGCTGAGACATGGACTGTAAGAATAGATGGCGGGGTGGTGCCTGTGGGTCAGTGGGTAGGGCGCTGGCCCCATATACCGAGGGTGGCAGGTTCAAACCCTGCCCCTGCCAAATTGCAACAAAAAATAACCAGGGGTTGTGGTAGGTCCCTGTAGTTCCAGCAACTCAGGAAGCTGAGGCAAGAGAATCGCCTAAGCCCAGGAGTTGGAGATTGCTGTGAGCTGTGACATCACATTACTCTACTGAGGGCAATAAAGTGAGACTGTCTCTAAAAAAAAAAAAAAATAGATGGTGGGATGGTGGTTCAGGGCCAGACTACTAAGGACAATGTCTGCCATGTAAAGGGATTTGAAATTGAATTGTTTGAAGAGCCACTGAAGAATTTTAAGCAAGATAAGATATAAGCATAGTCGGATGTTACATAAACATAATCCCCATTCTCCAGGTCCTAAAATCCATTTGAGGCACTGAGACCATATATAAATAAATAAAAAGAAATTAATAATAAAAATTAGACTATGAGTACTTCCACACAGCTAGCATAGACAAAAGCAATACCACACGACATCAGAGGAAAAGGAAGCCAGCGTGAGTCAGGCTCTTAGGAAGGCAAAGAGATCTAGGATCCTGGGAGGCAGAGATAAAGGTAAATTAACAGCAGGAATCACGACCCTGAACTAGAAGACCTGAAGAATTAAGAGTTAAAGGCCAAGAAAGCTTAGGAAAAACAGAGTCTATGACTTTGAGACTCTCAGTATGGTCCCAGGAGCAGCAGAAGTAGTGCCTCATGATCATTTGTTATAAATGGATAATTTGGGGCTCCAAATAAGACCCGGAGGCTCAGAATCTGCATTTTAAGAAGATTTCCAGATATTTCACAGGCATTAAAGTTTGGGAAGCACTAGTCTATGGTTCTAGGCAATAATATCTCAAATAGACAAAGAAATGTCAGTAATAAGCAGAGATCCCTTCAAAAATCAACACAGAGCAACAGAATGGCCAGAGATGAAAGGCAGCACTCTACCTGCTAACCACTGTTAGAACCAGTCTGAGATTGAATCTGGTGTGCTTTAACGTAAAAACTATCAAATTAAAAGATTCACTCTCAAATATTTTTGTTCTCGAGGAAGCCACAGTTTAATAGGAAGAAGTCACTAGGATGTAAAGCTTCTCAAGCCTCTAGCCGCCGCCCTCTTTCATCCCTCACCCCATTTACCCCATTGTGTAACTAACTTCTATGACTTTTATGAAGGCTTAACATAGGAAAAAAAATCCCCTTCAACTTTTTTGAATAGTTTGGCATATGCCTGTTAAAGGAGAAAGAACAATCAAAACCATTTCTTCTGATTACTTGCAATTCAGTAACCCAATTTATTACCATCCCAGTGTGAGAAGCACCGGGCAGCTGTTTACTGACTGTATCAATTCTTTTTCAAATTGTTCAACACATTTCAAATTCGTAGCATACAAATTCCTCACTTTTTTTTTCTTCACATGAAGGTGAGAAAAAGGTACATAAATCTTTAGGAAATGAGGCCTCTGAAACAGGCAGAATAATGCCATTGTCAATAAACTAGGTCTTTTAGAAAACTCTTCGAAAAGCAAAAATGCTTTGATAAATGCAGTGACCCTGATATAAATATAAAATTACTGTATACATAATCATTGCAAATGCTCTAAAAGTTTTATGCTGTACTTTACTAATTCAAGTGATTTCTATAATGAGGGACTCGAGCTATTTCATTATCATCATTTTATTGCTGATCCATCAAAGAGAAGAAGCTCAGGCCATGTCAGAATTATCTTAGGAGTCTAGGATTCATACAGGAAGGGAACGCGAAACAGTCATTCCCACCTGAAGAGTCGTGGCCTTTCAGTCACGCCTACTTAGTTGCCATGTCTTGAATGGTTTTTTATACCTTGGGTCCAGATGCCACTTTAAAAGGAAAAAAATTGAAGAACAAAAAAATGAACAATAAGAAAACCAGGAACTTAAAGAAAGCACAAAAGAAACATTTTGAACTCAAGAGAAGAAAGTACCCACATATTTGCAAATCAATATGCATTATAGTTGAGTTTTGATCTACACAGATAAAACCAAACTTAGGTGCTTCTGTGATTAAAATGATTCAAGCATTCAATTCCAAGATGTCGAATCATGGAAAATATAAGACAGCATTTATAGGTAAGTTACAGGTATTAATTCATAACTCACACTCTGAGTTAGGTACAATCGGTATACTTGAGGAAAATGAAGCAGAGAGAGTCAGCAGCTAAAGGCATGCTTAGCATATGCCCAGATGGAGATGCAGAATGTTAAACAATGCTAATTTACATCATTCTAGACATCTGAGTATTAAATTTAATAACCATGTAGTGAATTTTCACTCCAGTTATGTCTAATAATGTTTACAAGGATAAAATAAATTTATGAAAATTTGACCCAAACACATATTCAGTTTGTAGATTAGTGTCCAGTTCCTTCTCATTAAAGAAATAGTAGACTGGTTCACATTGGGGTTTGATTCTGCAGCTCATCATTTTTCTCTTTTTCCTTCTTTCTCTCTCTCTACACTGTATGGCTCACTATTTTCTATGTCTCACAACACTTTGTTTTATGTTCAATTTAATATACTTCTCTTCATGTTCCAGTGACATGGCAGGGAACAGCTAGATGTTAAAAAATAGCATTTTATTGTCATGGTTACATAGCAGCCCTACACTTCTTAGCTTTCCTCTTACTCAAGTAGGAACCATATAATTCAACCCTAACGTACATGGATGGAAGTAATATGCCCTCATCCCGGGACTGCCATAAAACCATCTGTAAAGCTACCCACATCTTCTTCTTCTACCATCTTTATTAGAAGATAATAAGGTGAAAGGATCCAGGACTCTGTGTTAATATTTAAAGGGGGACTGCCTGAATTTTACAGATGTACATTTTGATTATTTAAAAGTAATAATCTTTGAGGCATGTTTATGATAGCAGCCGACATATGACCTTGAATAATAAGAATGTGAAGGTCACTGCCCTTCCGCAGATGTCTCAGTTTCCTACAGGTACTCACAACTTTGGTTACACTCTCCTGATTAAGTGGAAGTGCATTATGGCCCAAAGGTAACTCATTAACTAACACATACCGTAACAGTATCTGACAGAAACAATATTAGCTTAAACCTATAAGGAGCTTTGAGACCAGCTCTGTCACTTCCTTGCTCTTTGACATTAGCCAACTTAATAAACTTGGTGATCTTCAGAAAAATCTGAATTCATCTAAACATTTAGTATAATTTTAGGGAGGAATGAATGAACACTGTGATAAAATGCTAATTCTATTCACATGAAACATATTTTTATCATCACCAAAATTATTCTGTATAAAGAAAATAAAATTAACCCTCAGAGTTTAGTTTCCAGGGTAGTAAAAATTTCCCCCAGTATGGAAGTATTTCGTAGGCTATTACCTCCATGGTGAAGACTGTAACACAGATTTCAGATTGTATTATACTATGGGACTAATTCTAACTGAAAAAAAAGGACTTTCACTTTCCCTTTATTGCTTTTATTGTTAGACTTTGCTGACTTTGCAACATTTAATACTGGGTGTTTTTTGCTCTTTGCAGGTGTGGTTTCATACTGCCTCTGGGTTGGCATTTGCAAGCCTTAAGTGTATTGAGTATATGTGCGTTAGTAAATGTGTTCTAGTTACAATCCAATGTAAAGCCGTGTGTTCTGGAGCTAATTATTTTGGTTGCTAAAAGTAGCATCTTACAAAATCCAATGTTATATTCCCATGAATGCAGTTTAGCTTCTTTCCATTAAATGCCACTCTGTCATTAGGCATGTAAGTGAACCTCACTTTTTTAATGTGACAAACTTCATTATCCAATTTCTTTATTCTACACTACATCTGGTTATAGAGATGATGGATGTCTCTTTTCAATCAACAACAAAACCTCAATGGCATAAGTGCTTATTGCTTTTGTATAGGCGGTTTCCGGAGGTTCGGTGGTGTCGGGATAATTGTTCCCTGACCTTTAACATAGGTTCTCTTTCTGCTTGAAAGACCTAAAGAGGCACAAGAATGGCATGTGAGTCTTGGACATGCAGGAGGGCAAAAAAACTGACCTCGGAGAGAGAATGTGTATGTGAGATGAAGCAAAAAAGATTCTCTGGATTCCACAGGTCTCTTGATGCCAGAGGCAAAGGTTGTACTTAAGGTCTTTGGTTTTGCAAAAACAAAGGTGGAGACATTCTATCTGATCTTCCCCACATCCTCCCTAATGAGTGCTGATGCCTGATGAGCACCTTTCATCTCCTACTTCCTATTTTATGATAATAAATATGGACGTGAGGTCTGCTTGGAGGACTCCTCCCTGAGCTTCTCTGTCCCCTCACTCCTTACACCCAAAACTCCTTCAAGGAAGGCCTTAGCTCTGGGGCTCTCCTGACCTTCTTCTGGGGTAACTTACTTATCTAAGAATCATTTTTATCCAGCTTGGGTCAGCTGGTTTGCTTGATTTGCTTCATATGTCTGTCATCCTTTTCCTGGAACCAGCAGGATAGTAGTTATCTTTGGAGGATATTAATTGGGAGGAGGCAGGTACTTTGCTAAATAGTCTATTTCATGCTCTGTGTCAGACAGATGTGTTCATTTTTTAAAAATACATTGAGGTGCACTCACGATTTGTGAGTTTTTCCCCTGCGTATGTGTGAGGAAGTATAATAGGTTAACAATACATGTTACTTTTATATCTTAGTCAAGCATGTTCAAATATATTTAATTTTTTTAAAAAAGCACAGTGAAGCTTGAGTGCAAAGATAATTTTTGTTCAATGATTTAATGATTAATCAAACAGTGATATGTGTACAAAGTAAAAGAAGTATAGTTTGCATAATCAATTTGAAGCCAAACTTATTTCCATATTATTTTGAAGCCTAGATTATTCAGATAAATCATTTCATTTAAAAATTATACACTGTATCTTTCTTCAAAGAAACATGATTTTGAACTAAATCACTGAAACAAGGTTTGGCTTTATCATCCTTGAATCTCAGATGAAGTTATAATACGTGGAACTTTCCCTGAACTAATCACAGGTTGTTTTATTAGTTTTTCCAGAAAGTTATTATAATGTATTAAATAACACATATGCCCTGGAATGCTGTTAGCAAACAAGTAGGAAGTGCTATATAATTTTTTTTCTTTTTTTTTTTAAGAAAAAGTCTTACTTTGTTATCCTCGGTTGAGTGCCGTGGTGTTGCAGCTCATAGCAACCTCAAACCCTAGGGCATAAGTGGTTCTCTTGCTCAGACTCCCAAGTATCTGAGAGTATAGACACCTGCCACCATGCCTGTCTATTTTTTTAGAGATGAGTGCTCGCTCTGGCTCAGGCTGGTCTCGAACTCATGAGGTCAGGCAATCCACCCTCCTTGGCTTCCCAGAGTACTAGGATTACATGCGTGAGCCAACACACACAGCTGGAAGTGCTATGTAATTTATTTACATTATTAGTAAGTCTTGTAAAAAACTGTATATGGTGTCTTGAGATGTAGTGCACATATTTTAAATATGACCACATAGAAGTACTTACACTATCATTGCTGAAAATTGATTAAAAACAACATTCATAGGAATGCTAGCCTGCTATTCAGCTTAATACTGATACCGGACAAGTGGCACCCCAGCCAGCTCAGCCAAGCGGGGCTAGGAGGACCTGCTGCCTCCATCTTGATGGTGTTGGCGGCAGCTAGCAGAAAAACCAGCAAGCTGGAGTGTAGGCAAGCCAGCCGGAGCTTCCCTCCCCCAACAGAAGCTCCCATAGCCAAAGGAACGGGACACAAGTTGGGAAGACACTGGCACCATGCTGTCTCCTCACGTGGACTTCTGGCAATTTCTCCAGTGCATCCCTGATTGGTCCATTTTCAAAACCTACTCATGATTGGTCTGAGTTCAAGACCCGAAGCTCATTGGACAATTGCCCCTATATAAGCCCCTAAGAGCCCAAGCAGATCTCAGGAGAAAGAGCAGAAAACAGAAGTTTGCCTCTGTAACACTTGTATCCTAGTCTATGAGATTTGCCCCTTTATAAGAGCTGTAAACACTTGCAAAGAGGTTTGTCCGTTTGTAAGAGCTGTAACACTTATACCTGTTGAATAAAACCTATCCTGTGGTCCGTTGCTTCATTCTTCAAACCACTGAGACCAAGAGCCTGGAAATTCAGTATCAAAAATCCAGTATCAATATCCTCTCAAGAACCTAAACTTTTCATAATTAATCCATGTTTTCTGAAGGAGACACACATTAATTTTCACATAAAATTTGAGTACCTTGTAGCCTTGTGTTTTTAAAGATGGTTTTACTTATAAAGACACTTAATCTTCACTTCTGAAAAATTGTGAAAGACATATCCCATTTTCTATCAAATCAATCAGTATATACCTGGGTGCATTTCAGACTCTGTTCTGATCCACTGATTGATTTGTACATCTTGATACCAATTTTTCTCTGACTTAATCAAAGGTAACTTTGTAGTAATAACTCTTGAGATTGTATGTTGGTGTCAGTTCTCAAACACTGGGCTTCTTACAAAGCTGCTTTGGGTATATCAGGTTTTTTTTTATTTCCATATGAATTTGATCATATTTCCATATGATCTATCAGCATCAATTTCTATCAGCCATAAAAAACCTCTGTAAATTTAGATTAGTATTGCACTGAATCTGTTGCTTAACTGGGAAGGAACTGACCTCCTAACCATATTAAGGGTTCTGACACATGAATATGGTAGATCTTTCCATTTATCTGGGTTATTTTTATTTTTTCTCAGCAGTGTTGGATATATCCCAATCAACGTTTTTTGCACATATTTGACATCTTTGTCTTTATCTTTTTATGCTATTATAAATGGTATTTTAAATTATTCAATTTCTGATTTATTATAATTATATAAAAAATGATTTTTGTATATTACTTCCAGCCTGAAACCATGTTAAACTCACTTAATATTTTAGAAGATTTCCTTTTACAAATATCATTAGATTTTCTATATAAACTGTAATGTTTATAAATAAAAAAATTTACTTCATTTCTATTTTAGATGTGTTTTATTTCTTCTCCTTGTCTTTTTTTGCATTGGCTAGAAACTCTCATGCAAACGTCAATAGAAGTAGTGAGAATAGACGCTATTGCTTTTCTCCTGATCTTGGAAATAAACCATTTATTCTTTTGCTATAATAATATTAGTTTTAGGCTTTTTGTTTAAGTGCCCTGTAGTAGGTTGAGGAAAAGCCCTTCTAGTTATTGAAAGTTTAGATAAGGAATAGAAGTTTAATATTGTCAAACACTCTTTTTTACATAAATTCTAAGATAGCGTCAATTTATTTCTTTCTTTGTTAAATTCTGGAATTACACTGAATACTTTTTGAATAGTGAACCAAACCTGCATTCATTCTGAGATAACCATATTTGGACCAGATATATCACCCTTTTAAGTACATTGTTGAAATTGTTTTGTTGAAATCTTAAAAACTTTTGTATCCACATTAGTGACAGATATTGATCTATGGCTTTCGAGGGGGGAAATGTTTCCATTTCATTTTTGTGTCATATACATGCTGGCCTCTCAGAATAAATTAGGAAGTATTATCCATTCTTAAAAAATTTGTGTATATTTGGTATTCTTTTTTTAACCAATGTTCATTGGAATTTACCAGTGGAGCATCTAAGCCTGTAGTATTTGTTGTTGTTTTGGTGGAAAGATTTTTAATCATGCGAGAAATATTCTTAGTAGATATAGTTCTGTTCAGGTTATCTACAGAGGGTCCCTATAAAAAGTATACATATTTTAAAAACTATATTAAAATTGTAATAATATATATTGATAACAGAAGATGAATACAGGTCACATTTGGCTTCTGCAATTACGATACTCATAGAGGTTACCATCAGTGACTGGACACTTGTGATGGCGGCAAACGACTGCTTGAGCAATACTGACCAAAGCATCGTTTGTATCTATATACCTGCCAGTCCAATTTCTTCCCAAAGTACTGCAGGCATAGCTGGTGTTCCCCTGTACACCACATTCTTTAAGGTCCCTCTTACTCACACCTCCATTGTTTCTGTACTTCCATAGCATTCTCGAATTTCTAATACTGTCTCCAAATGAGCCTGCACTCCTCCAATGACATCTGTGCTTCCCTTGTTTTCTTTGACTGTCCTGCCTGTCCAATGGTGACGCTAGCATTTCTTTGATTAGCGCCATCTTTTGAGCAAATGTCATACTACACATTGCTACTGTAATACAACTTCAAAAAGTAATACATAAAGTTTCTTAAAATTTGTGTACATTTTTTGATTCTACTGGTATTTCTTCTTAAATGAGCTTTGGTAATGTGTATTTAAAACTATATGTCTGTTCAACCAAATGGTCAAATCTATTGATATAATGCTGTTTATAATATTCTTTCATATTTTTAATATCCGTAGACTATTCATTGTTGCTATCTTCACTTTACCACTATTGGTAAATATTTCATTCCCTCTCTTTTTCATAATTAGTCTGGATCTTATCCAAGATGCAGCTTTGGTTTCATTAATTTTCTTTATTGCTTTTCTGGGTTTTATTTCATTTATTTCAGCCCTAATTTTTGTTATTCCTTACACTGTGCTTATTTGGTGTTTCTTTATTTTTTTTCTTCCTTTTCTTATCTCTTAAGATGAGTGATATGTTATTTACTTCACTTTTTCTTATTTCTAATATCAAACTTCACTGCCATATTTGGTATATTTGTATATGTCAGTTCAAAATATTTTCTAGTTTTCCCTTCCTTTGATTTCTTCTTTCATCCATGGATTATTTATAAGTGTGCTACCTAATTTATAAAAATTTGAGAATTTTACAGAAAAATTATAATTTTAATAAAATACTTTGTGTAACTTGAACTCTTTTAAATTTGTTAAAATTTGTTTTATGGTGCATGGCATACTGTTATCTTGGAAAATGTTTCTTATGCACTTAAAATAATGTATTTTGTGCTCTCATTTGGTGCAATGTTCTTTAAGTGTCAAGTAGGTTACGATGTTTGATAGCATCGATCACATCTTCACTGATGTTCTGTCTGCTTTTCTATCAATTATTAACAAATGGGTTTGAAGTCTACAACAATAATTGTGGATTTGTCTATTTCTGCTTCAGGATTGAGTTTTTATTTAATGGATTCTGAAGCTCTGTTATTAGGTGTATAAATGTTTAGGAGTATTATGCTCTCTTGATGAACTGACTTCTTTATCATTAGGATATAACCTTCTTTACTGTTGGTAACATACTTTACCCTATACCCTATTTTGTCCAATGTTAACAAAGCCATTCTAGCTTCCTGTCAACTAGTGTTATCATGTATATTTAAATGCTTTTACTTTTAACCTTTTTATTCATGCTTCTATCTTTCAGGTGGTTTTGTTGGTAAGAAGCAGATAATTGGTTCTTACACTTTTGAATTCAATTTGTCAGTCTCTGCCGTTTAATTAGAGTATTTAAACAATCTATATTTCATGTGAATAATAATATTATTAGGTTTATATCGATCCTCTGGCTATTTGTGTTAATTGGATTGTAAACTAAAATTCTTTGTGGGTCTTTTCATAGTGATTTCTTTAGGATTTACAATACATATCTCTAACTTACCAAAATCTATGTTCATATGATATTAGACCCTATTGCATATGGTCACCAAGGTAGGTTTCTGTGTTTCTCTTAAACTTTGTGATGTGGCTGTCATATATTTTATTTCTGATGTGTGTTATGGGTTCCACCCTAAGTTGGTATGAGATAACCAATTATATTTTAGATGTATTCAAAAGCAAGAAAAAATATTTGTTTTCACCAATGTAATTACCATTTTGTTCCTCTATGTAGATGCAGATTCCCATCTGGTAATCATATTCCTACTTCTTAGAGTCCTATCAGTTTTTTATAATACAGGTTTGCTAGAGATGAATTCTTCTAGCTTTTAATGTCTGAAGTATTTTTATCTTAAAAAAAGATATTTTCATTTGGTAAAAAAATTCTAAGTGAATGCTTTATTTTCTTTCCTTAGTGTTTTAAAGATCTCTTATGTCTTGCATTGCTTGTGCTGAGATGTCTGCTTTCATCTTTGTCTTCGTTCCTATGTATATAATTTGTTCTTTTTTTTTCAAAAACCTGGTGGCTTTGAGGATCTTTATCACTGATTTTTTAGAAATTTGGTTATAAATAGCCTAATGTGTCTTATACTTGCACTTTACTTAGTTTCTTGGATTTGTGGTTTTAAGTTTCATCAAATTTGGAAAAAAATCTGGGCAACATTTATTCAAATCCTGTTTTTCCTGTCCCCTATTGTCTTTCCATGCCTTCAAGAAAGACCTAGCTGCAAGTATTTTACAATGCTTGAGTTCTACAACTCAGGGAGCTTTGTTCATATTTTTAAGTCATTTTTTCTCTGTTTCATTTTGAGTTTCTGTTTTTTTGTCTTATAGATGCTAATCCTCTATTCTGAATGCCTAATCTTCCGTTTTTCCCATGCACTGCATTTTTTATTTCAGCATTATAATTTTCATCATTAGAATTTCCTTTAAGGTCTTTTTATTATTTTTATATCTTTACTTGGCATAGCCAATCTTTCCTTTAGCTTCTTGAACTTATTGAATCCAGTTATAATAACAATTTTAATAGCCTCATCCACTATATCTATCATCTGTGTCAGTTTCAACTGATTTTTCTCCCTCAATATGGATATTTTCCTCTTTTTCCAGTTTTTTGTTGGATGTCAGATATTGGGATTTACACTGTTGTATGCTAGATATTTTTGTATGCCTGTCTGTAACTATTTTTGAGGTTTGTTTTGAAAAGAAGGTATTCAGATATGGTTTTAATCTTTCTGATTTTTATGCTAAGCTTTATTTGATGGAAAACCAAGAGAATTTTAGTGTACGGCTAATTTTTCCATACCCCTGAGACAAAGTACCTTTGATAAGCCTACTTCGTTACCTGTGAATCATGAAATTTTCCAGTCTGGTTGATGGAAAGAAGCAGTATTCCTAGTCTTATGTGAACTCTATGACTCTTTCCTTCTAATCACGAGAGAAGGTATTTTTCCTGGCCTCATGTAGTTTTCTCAGAAACATGTGCTCATCAGTGTTCTCATTTGAATAATGGAGGAGGATGTTCTTCAGATCTCCAAGATCTTTGTGCAGCCTCTTCTTCTCCAGAACCCTTTCCTGTAGAATTTAGCTGCTTTGGCTTCCCAGGACTCCGTGCTCATTCTCCTGCTCTCAGAAAGACATCTTGAGTCTGCCTGGGGGAATCTCCTCCTGTTTCAACCTGGAAACATTTTTCAGGCAATAGTTGTGGCAATCAAGGGCTCACTTTGTTTGTTCCTTATCTTGCAGGGAATATCATCCCTTATTACCCAATGATCTGAACCCATCAATATTATGCTTTCATTTGCTCATCTGTTCTAGCCATAACGGCCCCCTTGATTTTGTTAGGTAAGCTAAGTGTGCTCTCCTCATTGGTCTCTAGCTTTGGTGCTGTCACTGCTTAGGTGTTCTTTCCCTGGAGAATCACATAGCAGGCTCTTTATTGAATTCTCAAAGAAGAACCCTGTGGTCATTCTAAATTTACAACCATAATTTGATATTCCTTATTCCCATTTATTCTTTTATTTTTTCTTCTCAGCATTCATTACCAAATATATTTAACTTTTTAAAAATCTCTTAAAAGTCTATTGCTTATCCATTGAAATATAAATCACCAAAGGGCAGGGATTTTTATGTTTCTAATTGCTGTATCCATAGTGTCTTCAATGGTACATGTTACATAATAGGAGTCCATTAAATATTTATGGAATAACTGAATTATTAATAAATAATGATTATTAATCATTTGTGTAAGACTAGTATTTTTCTAACTGGAAGTTTGAGTAATATTGTGGTAAGCATAATAACACTATCTCTTCTCAGAATGTCCATATTCTGGCTTGGTACCTGTAGTATAGTGGGTATGGAGCTAGCCACATACACCAAGGGTGGCAGGTTCAAACATGCCCTGGGCCAGATAAACAACTGCAACAACAACAAAAAAAAATGGCTGGGCATTGTGGCAGGCACCTGTGGTCCCAGCTACTTGGGTGGGTGAAGCAGGGGAATCGCTTAAGCCCAAGAGATGGAGGTTGCTGTAAGCTGTGACACCATAGCACCCTACCAAGGGTGACATAGTGACTCTGTCTCAAAAAAAAAAAAAAAAAAGTGTCCACATTAAGATTGTTGATGAAACTCTTGTGGCTAAATAGCTGATCTTGAGATGGGGGGATGATCCAGATGGGCCCAATGTAACCAAAAGGGTTCTTGTAAGTGAAAGAGGGAGGTACATGCTTCAGTGTTAGAATGATGCAATATGAGAAACACTTAACTGGCCACTGCTGGATTTAATGACTGAAGAGAGCAATGAACCAAAGAATGCAGGTAGCCTTTAGAAGCTGGAAAAAATAAGAAAACATATTTTCCATAGGCCCTCAAGAAAGAAGCACACTAATGTTGACCACTTGATTTTAGCCTAGTAAGGCACATTTTGGACACCTGACCTCCATAATAGTAAAATATATTTGTGTTGTCTTAAGCTACTATTTTGTGATGATTTGTTATAGCAGCAATAGTAAACTAATACATTCTTTCTGTTTCCAAAATTATTTAATTCATGATAACAGGATTTGACATAATTCTATTTTCATTCCTTGTACTAGGCATGACATACCTTCTTAAGCTAGACATCATGTCCTAAACTTTGTGGGTATTTTCCTAAATTTGTTCTTTTCATAATATTTTATAAATTTATTTCTCATGTTGTCTCTGTTTTTTTCTGGTAAAGCTATAAATTTGGAGACTGGAATTCCTAAATTAATCTCTAGTTTTCTTTTTTATAGTTCCCCAAAACGTTTTCTCTACTATTCGAGAGTCCCTTAAATTTTCTTTCTAACCTTTAGTTTCAGTTTTTCAGTTACATCAGAGTTTACATTTCCTAGAACTCCCTTAGTTTTCTAAATATTCCATTTAAAAATAGAGTTTCTTTATCCTTTATGGTAGTGAAGTATTAGAACTCTAAAGTTATGATGATAGCTTTTTTTGTTTCTTTGTTTTATTATCCAAATATAGTCTATTACTTTCAAGCTTTGTTTTTATTTTCTGTTTCCTTGTGACCCTACACTTTCCACATAGATAGGTTTTACTCAAGCAGATAATCCTAGCAGTTCTGCTCATATTTAAGAATGAAGAAACCAAAAGTTGTTTAAAAAATATCAAGCTGAGGGTGGCACCTGTGGCTCAAAGGAGTAGGGCACCAGCCCCATATACCAGAGGAGGTGGGTTCAAACCCAGCCCCGGGACAAAAAAAAAAAAAAAAAATACAAAAAACTGCAAACCAAAAAAAATCTATATCTATATCTATCTATCTATCTATCTATCTATCTCAAGCTGATGGTTGCCAGTACTGGAATTAATTATAGGGTAATCTTTACTACAGAGTAACCTAATAGAACATTTCATTGGGAGACATACAACCTTGGTAGCTTCATTTATTATTTGTATAAATTTATACACTACAAGTGTAATTTTCTTACATGGCTTTTCATGTATCTACCATCCAATAACATACATTGTACCCCTTCAAAAATTTCTCATTATCCATTCCTTTGCCCTTCCAAGTCTCCAATGTCAATCATTCCACATTCTATGTACAAATGTACACTTTAGCTGCCAGTTATAAGTAAGAACATAGGGTATATGCCTGTTTCTGAGTTGTAGCACTTAAGATAATGGCCTTCATATCCATACATTTGGCCAAAAAAGGTATGATTTCATTCTTTTTATTGCTGAATAGTATCCTTTTGTGTATGAGGTGTGAAAATTAAGTTCATAAACTCATCCTAAAGAAAGTACTATATACCTCATTGCTGAATGTCAGTGCATTCACCTTCAAAGTACTCCCTTTGGGTGGGATGCTATACACTGTAGCCTAGTTTGCCCTTTCAAAATCAATTTTGAAACTTCTTTTCTGGAATGGTCATCAGAGATATTATTGTGTTATCTTTGACGTCCTGAATGTTATCAACATTTCTTCCTTTCAATATCTCCTTTATCTTCAAGTAAAGAAAAGACATCATTAGGGACCAGATTATGTGAGTAGGGAGGGTGTTCCAATACAATTATTTGTTTACTGGCCAAAAACACCCTCACAGACATTACTGTGCAAACTGGTGCATTGTCATGATGTAAGAGCCTTGAGTTGGTAAAAAGTTCAGATCATTTGCCTCTAGCCTTTCCTGCACTTCCAAATAGTAAACTGGTTAACTGTTGGTCCAATTGGTACAGACTCATAACAAACAAACTCTCTGATGTTTAAAAAAAAAAAAAAAAAAGGTTAGCAAAATTGTTTTGACTCTTGATTTGGACTGACAGAACACTTTTGATTATGGAGACTTGGCTGACTTCCACTGTCTACTTTGCTTTGTTTTGAGGTCATACTGATCCACCCATATTTCATCCCAGTGATGATACAGCCCAAAGCATCATCATGCCTCTCCAGAAGTCTTGGCAAACTTTGACTCTCCTCTGATTTTGTTCATTGGTGAGCTCCTTCAGAACCATTTTTGCACAGTTTTTCATGCTAAGATTTTCAGTTAAGATTCTTCTGTTTCCTTATCATTGTTTTCTTGGTCTTCTTCACAGCCAGCTGATGAATTATAATCATAATTTTATGAATTTTTGCAATTTTTTTCTGAGTTCTGTTTGCTACTGACGACCCTGCTCTCTTATCATCAGTGACACTTTCTTTCCTCAGAAAAATGTTTAATCCATTTATACATTGCTATTTTCTTCATCCATTATCTCTATAAACTTAGAATAAATGGTTCCTGATTTCACTTCCACTCTTGCTAAGTTTAACAAGAAATTTTGTGTTTGTTCATTGCTTTAATTCAATGTCTGGAATTCTTACAATAGCACACAAAAACATGCAACAATAATGAATGTCACTCAGCAAGACACCACTACGTGAACACAGCTGTGATATACCAACCTTTACTGAGTTGTTTGCACAGTGCTACCAATGTAAGTGCACAGTGGCAAGTTCATGGACTTGATTGTCAGGCCAAAGATATATACCACATTTGCCTTATCCAATCATCCACTGATGGACACTTAGGTTGATTCCATATCTTTGCTATTGTAAACAGTGCTGTTATAAACAGGGTAATGAAGATGTCTTTTTAAGGTAATGATATCCTTTCCTTTTGGTAGATTCCCAAAAGTGGGATTGCTGGATCCTACGCTGGTTCTATTTTCAGTTCTTTAGAAATCTACATACTAATTTCTGTAGATGTTATATTATACTAACTTACATCCCTTTCAATAATATATAAGCATTCCCTTTTCTCCACATCCTCACCAACATTTGTTATTTTTGTCTTTTTTATAATACTCATTCTGACTAGTGTAAGATGATACCTCATTTTGGTTTTAATCTGCATTTCTGTGATGACTACTGATGTTGAGAATTCTTGCTAGTTGGCTATTTGTATGTCTTCTTTTGAAAAATAGCTATCTATGTCTTTTGCCTACTTTTTAAAGGGATTGTTTTTATTGTAGCTGAATTGCTTGAGTTCCTTATAAATTCTTTATATTAGTCTCCTGTTGGATGGATAATTTGCAAATACTTTCTCACATTTTGCAGGTTTTCTGTTTACTCTGTTGATTATTTCTTTTGCTGGGAAGAAGCTTTTAGACACTTTCATGGGTATGTTCACATCAATGTAAAAAAGTCAGAAGCAATTTAGGCTATTCATATAAAAACTTAGAAATTTAAGCTTTAAAAAGTTAATGTATTTTGCCTTTATTAAAATAAAACATACAATTAAGTTTTGCATAAGTTACTTTAATATTTTTAACTCCAGATGGACATTCTTTTATAAATACCTTACTATATCAGACATAATTGTGGCTTGCCTTTTATAAATTCTGCTTTCCAAGTAAGGTATAAATTTTTCTATTTTATTTGTATTATGATAGTGTAGTAAAAATTAAAATATTGTAGTAACAAAAAATCAATGGATATCAAATTTAACATAAAACAAACTCTATCCTTTCAAAAAAACAGAGTAAATATTTCATATAGTAGGTTACAAAGTTTTGATTATCTTATCCATTGGGACTTACAGATACATGTTAAGTTAATTACATGGTTACCTCTTACCATTCTCTGAATAAAATAACAACAGGGAATTACAAAAAAGTTAATTTAAAGCAACATAAAAGCTATTGAGCTATACAAAA
Organism: Otolemur crassicaudatus; assembly: GCA_963574585.1. Lineage (NCBI taxonomy): Eukaryota > Metazoa > Chordata > Mammalia > Primates > Galagidae > Otolemur > Otolemur crassicaudatus. The sequence goes on along the minus strand of CAUYQS010049028.1, from coordinate 62,201 downwards.
CCCTATTCCCTTTTTTCCTGTAAAAGCATACTTGTTTTCAGATGCCCACATGAATTAGAATGAATTTAAATATTTTTAAGTTTTAATAAAACCAACTCGGTCTCAGAAAGTATAATGATATTTAATTTACTTTTCAGATAAATCAAGAAAAGTAACAGTGCCCTAGAGTACCATAACTACAGTGCATTTCTGATGAAGAGTAATCATTCAGCTATTAATATTTTCATCCAGTTTAGTTGTGCTTTTCATTGCAATTATGACCTAGCAATATTTTTGGCAGCATAACAAAGAATGGAATATTAAACACTGAAGTCATGAGATGGAAACATTTCAAATTACTATTCTGAAACTTTAACCTTCCAAAAGGTGAATAAAGATAAGTACTCAAAATAACATTTCTGTAACTTTTCTTGAGATAATGACATAGCACTTCAGAAAACAGAATGCACCTATCAGATGAGACCAGACACTGAACACCAACCTATGTAAATGTTGCCTTTTACAATCACAATGGACTGGATTATAGAAACTTAGAATGGTCACATATATCTTATAAAGCTCTTCATACTTAGTGTGGTTTATAATATAATGCAAAGAAGAATTTCAGTCTAAAATTTCTGCAGCTAACTGCTATGTCTTTATCAGCATTTCCTATTGTCCTATTAAAAGTGGAATTTGGTGACAAACATCTACTCACCTGATAGGAAAAAAAGGTAACAAATTTTCATTTAGATAAGGAGAGGATGGAGGAAGAGGAATGGAGAATAAAATATAATAGATTTTTGAAATGTGTGATTCACTCAAGGATTGATAGTGTTATAGTATCTTAATATCCAATTTTCTAAGCACAAAATTATGCTAACATTCATCTAATAAATATGATCTTAAAGCAAAGAGTGCCATATTATATAATGGTCAAATATCAATGGACTAAAATTTGAAACTAAATCATCATTATATATATATATATATAATTACATTAAATCTCTCTGAAAAAAAAAAATGGAAAACTGAAGTTTCTTTTTGTTGTTGTTGTTTTGTATTTGTTGATTTTTTTTTTTTTTAAATTTCAGAGTGATATGAGAGTACAAATGTTTAGGCTACACTGTTTTCACTTCCAAGGTAAAGTTCAAATTGTTCCTGAAGCCTTCACTTGAGCGTGGGGCTGTGTTGTACATACAACATGATGCACATTAGGTGAGAACAAATCCTAGAGCTGAAGATGATGACATGAATGTGGAGAGAAGGGAATGCTTCGCAGTGCTGGTAGGATTGCAAACTAATAGAACCTCTACATAAAGAAGTATGAGGAATTCTCAGGGAAAACTGAGTATTAATATCGTATTTTTATAGTAATGATTGAGATGATCTATCAGAGTATTTTTAAAAACAATATCAATGGTAGAGCACAATCAGTACAGAAGGCCTGCCTCAGAGGTCATCCTGCAGAATTTCCTATCAATGTGTGCAAGTAACCTGTTATAAGGTAATCAAACTATAGGGTACTCCCAAAGGTCTGGATCTTCTTATAACAAAACCCTCAAGTTTCAGGCATTTCCACTCTAATATTAATTGTAAATATCTAGTCCATACAAATGACCCCATAGTTGCCCACAGCCCCTTTAATGTAATATCCCTGTGCACCCATGAAGGCACAAACACACACCCAGAATGCCAGAGCCTATTGTTTCACCATCGCAAAGGCCTCTGTCTAATATCATCTCTGTCATTTAGACAATCTTTGGTTTTGTTTTGTTTTGTTGCTTTTATTTTTTAGATGATCTTTGGTTTTTAAAGTAGGCAAAGATAAAAAGAAATAGCATGAAAGATCTGCTTTGAAAAGAATTTTGTAGGTTCTTAAGTGTGGGATAGTGAGGAAAGGGAATCCTCAACCCCTGTAGTTTAACCTGAAGTCTATGACGATTTTGATGCCAATTTTATTCCTGTCCCTAAATCAGAACAATAGCATTCAGAGAAATGATTCTATAAACAAATTATCGTGCAAGATAAGTCATGTTTATGGTTAAATTGATACCAAAACATCTTCTCTAGCATTGTGAATCACTTTTTAAAATCAACGAGAGATTTCTCCAAGTATAAATTTACATACGTGCTCTCTTCAAAATATTACTTTCTGTGACAGGAGTTGGCTGTTGAGGATAGATTAGGCATTAAGATACATTTTGAGCTCTCTCTCAATTTCTTTGCAATAGCGATTAGATAGTGTAATAGCAAAGATATAGGAAGTATGATAGTTGTATAAAGAAAGTAAAGTTGGTTTGGATTATGAAAAACATTTGAAAGAGACAAATATGGGGGGGGGAATGAAGAAATGGCAGGATGACCAAAGTGAAGAGATATGGTATTTAGTATTTCAGAAGGGCAGTGAAAAGATGGTGAGGGGAGACTAGGAGGCAGGGTACGCATGGGAAAGGGTACTCACAGGAAGGTCTAAAAGGAAATTTGGTCTATTCAAAAGGCTTGCCAGTGTTCACTTGTGTCTAGACTGGACTCACAGTTTTTTCTCTGAAATCTAGATTACCCCTCACTTACCCCTTACTACCACGCTGGTCTTTCCTTTGCCTTGTAATCAGAAATGAGAGAAAAAGCCTAATTTGAGAAACACTATGCAAGTATCTTGAGGCTTTCATTACTTTTCCAAAGTCTTGTCAGTTGGAAAACGTTTTTATAACACAAAGCAGATAGTGAAGGGAAAACTAAGGTCCAGCTTACCAGTTATCACATATTGCATTTGCCTGATCAAGTTATTTTCATATCATTTCTTTCCTCAAAATATTCTTGAAATGAGCCATAGATTCCTCCCATTCACGTAAGTCAGAGGTGAGCAGTGTGGCATAGCCTTCCTGATAATCTTACTGTATGGGGAATATGGACTGATTCATTGTGCACTATTATATCATTCCAAGGAGCTGACTATATGTAACTGTTCACTATATAATGACAATACACTTTTTACATTTTGATATATATCTACTTTGGCAGTAATCTAAATGTCATAATAGTTAGCTACATTTTATACGGCTGCTTTCAGTTATGCCCACACCAATCTTCACATTTTATTATAGATAAACTGACTCTGTGTCAAGTTGGTAAATGGAAATAAGCACTAGATTATGAATCAAGAAAATAAAGAGAATCCAGAATCAGCATTCCTACTTCAACCTACCACGGACTATAAAGAGGTCATTGAATATTTATTTCTAAACTGAATTTTTTATATACATAAATTATGTATAATTAAGTTTTCTTCTCATTCAAAAATGTATTATTTTATTTACACTTCTCCTAAATATCTTGTACTGTACCTTCCAAATTCACCACTTTCTTCTATTTATTTGTTCATTTTTTCTCCTTCCTAACTTCACAACACTGATTAAACATCCATTACCTGCTTCGAAGTTTCTAATAAATTCTGTCCTTTATACAAACAGCTATTGTATTCTCCCGAAACCTTAATTCACTACAAATTACTATTTTCAGGAAGTTTTCCTTGTTGACCAAAATCTACTGTGTAACTTGCAATTATGTATTCATTCATTTCCTGAATGTAGAATTAGTCCTACTATGTATCAAACTGTGCTACCCACCACGAGCAGCACTATGAAAATTCACTATGGGCACAGACACCTTTAACATAGAGTTCTAAAACTAGTGCAGAAGTCAAACACAAGATAAGTACTCACTTTAATGACATAACAGTAAATATTTGAAAGATTAAAAAAGAGTATCTAATTTCATTTTGAAATAGTTAAAAAGGATAGGCCTGATTATAAGAAGTGTTGTGTGACCGAGAGTGGCGGCTCACGCCCGTAATCCTAACACTCTGGGAGACCAAGGTGGGTGGATCACATAAGCTCAGGAGTTCAAGAACAGACTGAGCAAGAGCATGACCCCATCTCTACTAAAAATAGAAAAAAACTAGCTGGCATTTTGGCGGGCACCTGTAGTCCCAGAGAGTCAGGAGTCTGAGGCAGGAGGATCTCCTGAGCCCAAGAGTTTCAAGTTGCTGAAGGACCTCTATGCAGGGAGAAAGAGTGAGACTGTCTCAGAGAAAAAAAGGAAGGAAGGACGGAAGGGAGGGAGGAAATAAGGAAGGGAGGGAGGGAGGGAAGGAAAAAAAGATGTGCTGTGGAGAAACTCCGACTTGACAGATATTAGCCAGAAGAAAAATGAAGATCTATGATATGAGGCAGTAAATGGGATACATATGAGAGTAAGAAGAAAAGCATCACAGATAGTTGGAGGGGTGAGGGATCAGTCAGAAAAAAAGTAGTCCTAGGGACATGAGGTGCGTGTTGGCATGAGAGGGCTGAGGAACCTGAAGTATCTATTGCTACAGAGAAAGGAGTTTGGAAGAAAGCAGAGATGATGACTGGAGAAGTAAGTAAGAAGAAGATCACTAATAATCTAACAGTTCTGCACTTCAGAAAAATTAGTTTGGCAACTGTGTGAAACGTTATTTGAATTAGAAAAATCAAGTTAGACAGATGAGTTAGTAAACTTTTAATCCATTTTTTTATTAATTAGTTTTCTTTTTCAGTTTATAATACATGTTTACTAGAAAATTCAGAAAACATCTACAGGTATTTTTAATTACTGATATACTGAGGTGTTCTATGGATCATCAATAAATATTTAGGAATAGAAAAGTGTTATATATGGCTTGGCACCCTTAACTCTGTGGTTAGAGCACCAGCCACATACACCAGGGCTGGTGGATTTGAACCCAGCCCCGGCCTGCTAAACAACAATGATAACAACAACAAAAAAATAGGCCAAGTAGTCCCAGCTACTTGGGAGGCTGAGGCAAGAGTTTGGGATTAAGCCCAAGTGGCTTAAGCCCAAGAGTTTGGGCTGAGGCAAGAGTTTGGGATTAAGCCCAAGTGGCTTAAGCCCAAGAGTTTGGGATTGCTGTGAGCTTTGACACCACAGGACTCTACCAAGGGCGACATAGTGAGACTCTGTCTCAAAAAAAAAAAAAAAAAGAAAGAAAAGAAAAGAAAAAAAGAAATGTGTTATAAAATTCACTTAAAATCATGATGTTATATTGTAAGCACCAATTTTTCTTTAATTTTTTTATTTTGAAATGGTTTTAGATTTACAGGATAGTTGCAGTGATAGCATAGTTTCCATATACCCCAGTTTAGTTGGTCGTAATGCTAACATCTTTTATAACCATAGCTTAAGCATCATTTAGATTCTCAGGAAACATGCTGTTCTATGTAACTGATGACTTTTATTCATTTCCTTATCTTGAGTTGAAACATGTCTTTGGTGAATTTATTCAAAACTAATAAAATACTTAAATAAATGCTTACAAAATTGTGATACAAATGTACTCATCTATTACTGATATGGAGTCAGAAGATTTTATTCTATGGAACAGTAGTTGTTACATTTTACACTAGGACAATATCAACAAATATTACTTAAAATAGAAGTATTACCACCTTGCACATATGAAATACTATTTTTTTGTAAACATGCATAATTTTCATTAGAAAATTCTGTTTCACAATAACTGTAATATCTAATGCAGAGTCCTATTAGTAGTAAGAGGAAGAAGAGAAACAAATTTCAGTCAATTTAAAAATTAAAGAAAACAATTTATGATATTATATTCAATTTGAATAAAATTATATGATGCTTTCCATAGTTTTAGTTACCTCCAAATATCAGAGTTGGTATAACTTTTCTAGATCAATCTGTATTCTATTTACTGTATATGACTGGTTATAGATAACTTATTTTAAGCAGAGATAACTTATAGATAATTAAGCAGAGATAACTTATTTTTTAATCAATCTGTTAGCCATCTGTGGTAGAAAACATACTTTTTCTTGGACACACAGAATGATCCTGTTTCTCAAAATTCCTTGTAATCTGTGTAGGGTCACCTGACTTGGTTCCAGCCAATAAAATCTTGGCAGGAGAGAAGCACACTACTTCCAGTGGTGGTTGTTGACTTCACTGCATGATTATCTTAATCTCTGCCATTTTTTCCTGACTTAAAAATACAAGTATTTATGGTAATATGTGCCTAAATTATCTCTACAAAAGATTTGAAGGGGAGACATCAGCCATTCAGCCTACACAGGATTATGAAAGGAAAGAGTTAAGTTAAAACCATTTTGTGAAACCCTGAAATTCTAGGAGTATTACCTGATACATTTTCACATTCCCAAACTCCATATTTCAGTAAGAGATAGATCTTATTTCCTAGATGTCTTATTTTTTAAAAAATTTTTTAACATTAGCCCAGATTCTTAATCAATTTGGCAAACATTTTCTGCTGACCTATTCTTCTAAGTATTGAGAATTATGAAATAATAAAATATGCTTATAGACACACTTATGGACTAGAAGTTCTTGCTTAAGTTACAGTAAAACAGCATAGAAGAACAAGCCTCTAGAATAGAATTGTTCAGTTTAATTCTCAGAAATGCCATTAATAACTGCAGCGTTGAGACTATCATATATCTTTCTTGTACTTTGTATAAATGCTTAATAAGTGTTCTTTTCTACTATTTTCCTTGTATTGCCCTTTCTTGTCTTCATTCATTGATCCACTATCCTAAATATTGAAAGTCCTAAATCTAAATAGTAAGCAAATTCTCATAGAGTATAGATGTTTAACCACAAAAAATAAGCAAGTGAGGTGATGGTCACGTTAATTAGTTCGATGTAAGCATTCCACATTGCTTATCAATCAGCACATTTTACCCCATAAATGCATTAATATACACAGTCATGATTTAATAAAGAAAAAATAAAGAAGAAAATTCTCAGTATGGGTACTATCAAATCCTTGACTTTCAGTAGAGGTTGTTTTTATACAATATCAGATTGACTTCTGAAGAAATGTTAACTAAAAAGGAAAAAATACAATTAATTAAAAAATTGTATTTTCATCTCTTTTCTAATCCAGTAACATAAAAATATTAATAGTTTTTGAAGATTGAATTTAGGAGATCTTCAGAGATGGTATTAAATCAGAATAAAGATGTAGTTACCTAGGAAAATTTATCAGAACCATCACTCTGGGGGTCATTGAGATAATACATAAGTATACTGTCCAGATCTATACCTATAAAATTCTTACTAAATATTTACATAAAAACATTATTTATGCAAAACTTGAACAATGTAAACATCTTTTTTGAGGGTTTTTAAGGAAAGCAATTAAAATAAAGCAACTCAATAACAAAACCTAACACTTCAATGTAGTAGAATATAGATATTCTTACAGAACTAGGAATGCATTTCCATAAGAATTTCTTTATTGGCATTATTTCTTAAAACAAATTGAGAGTAAAAAATCATTAAATCTGAACATGGGGAATTGGAAATATGTATTTTAGGGCCTGAGACAATATTGTTGAGCATAGTGGCAACAGTCACTGTCTCAATAGAAACAGCTTCTTCTCAAGTAATGTGCAACCAACCCTGCCATTATGAATGAACAATATTTTAAAAAATAAAGTGAAAAATGAAAATCTATAACAATAATCTTAAAAAATACCTAAGTCATTTACAATTTAATTCTGTAGCAGCAATCTTTAAGAAGATCACTAGAAACAGAATTAGCAGAATCCAGTCAAGTTCTCTATTTAGTTTATCACTAACAGCAAAATAGAAAGTAGAACTTTTTTGATAACTCATTTTCCTCCTATTATGGAATGTTCCTTTCACATGTCCCATTGGAGACTTATTTATTGGTAAGAATTATTAATGTTATGTAGTAAGAATTTTCATTTTATATTTGTATGTCTTATTAGAGTGTTGATGTAACACAAAGTACTACCATAGACTAAATGGATTGCACAAATAAACTTGGTCTTGAGACAATCTGTCTAAAAGTCTGACATCTGTAAGAATGTATCTTTTATTTAATATCAGAATATTATTTTCCAAATGTGACAGTCTTAAGAACCATCAAGTTTTTAATCATGGTTACTGGATGGATGGCAGGATAATGACAGTAATGTTACTATTTACTATGTTACTAGTTTAGTTTATAAGCTTTATTTCGTGTATTCAAGACAAATCAAAAATTAAAATCTCAAACATCAGTTCAGAATCGAAATGAATGAACAAAGAGACATATGATTCCCTTTACCTAATATTATGAAAGATAATCTAGCTCCTAGACTTTTATTGTAATTGATAATTGATAAGTATTTTAAAGAAGACAATCACGATATTATTGCTCTTGAATACTGCTACCTTTTCTAAACCCTTATTCATATCTTTTATTCAGATTATTTTCTCATCTGTATCACAACATCTATTTTTTATACTTTTTGGACTATCCATATTTTGAACAGTTTTTTTATGTTTAGAAATTACCTGAATCACCACATTATTGGAAAAAACCCTCCTCAGACTTGACAGCCTGAAAATTTCATTCGCCCAACCTCTCCTATAGCAGAATATAAGCACAAGTGTGGGGCATTGCCATTTAGGTAAACCCACCTCAGACTTTATGTCAGAACCTAGTTTTGTGAAAAAGCAGGAAGAGTAAGTCCATTTTGCAGAGGGTGCTGCTCGGAGAGAGATACACTTAGTTTCCGAAGCTAACAGTGGTAACAGTCTGAATGGCAGAAACCAATGTCTACTGTTGGTGATTCCCACTGTGTCTGTACGCAATAGCAACAGTGATAAGTTTTCACTGGACCAGTTCTGTGATATGATTTGAGCATTTTTCTAGGCTGCATTATCTGCAACTATGGTTCTCTGGTTCTCTTTGAGATGCTTGAAGGTAATATGTATTTTTAATTATTTTTTTCTTTTGCAATTACCCCAAATTTTGTTTTAGGTGGCTTTCAAATAAAAACTATGCCTAATATTAAAGGTGACATGGCACTTTGGTGTCATCTTCTTTTCTTTTTCTTTTTCTTTTTTTTTTTTTGAGACAGAGCCTCAAGCTGTCACCCTGGGTAGAGTGCTGTGGCATCACAGCTCACAGCAATCTCCAACTCCTGGGCTCAAGTGAGTCTCCTGCCTCAGCCTCCCAAGTAGCTGGGACCACAGGCACCCACCACAACGCCTGGCTTTGTCATCTTCTTTTCACTTCTCACTTTTTCTATTCAAAGTGAGAAGATGAATATTTTTATGTAATTATGAGCAGACATGTTGTACATTTCATGAGACAATAAAATGCCTGTAGTCCCAGCTACCCAGGGGGCTGAGGCAAGAGAATTGCCTAAGCCCAAAGAGTTGGAAGTTGCTGTGAGCTGTGATGCTACAGCACTCTACTGAGGGTTAATAAGTAAGACTCTGTGTCCAAAAAAAAAAAAAAAATAAGTCTGTGTGTGGATGTTAGTCAAAGGCATAGTTGGTGTCAGATACTCTTGAGTGTGAACCAGACAGCCGTTTCCTTGTTCTATATGCCACGCAAAGCTTCTTTCTTACTATCACAACCTATCGCCAACTATAGAGGTTAAAAAGCTTCCCTTTTAGTTCTGGTGTGATGCAAAATCATCATTTGGCCCAATAAGGAAAAAATAGACATGATGGAATATAAATGTTCACTTTTTGATAAAGTTTTCCAGCCATAATAAAAAATGACCTTTCAGAGGAAATACTTGTTTTCTTTGCTTATTTCTGTTTTTTAATGTGATTCTTAAAACTAAAGTCACCATATTGTAAGTACAAGTCAACCTAAAAAACAAGCCAATTAATATACCAAAGAAGTTAAGAGCTGAGTCACTGAATAATCCCTGAAAACATCCTGAATTCAGACTTAAAATATTGTCATTGAAATTTCAGCACAGGGATAGTCTATGAACACAAAAATTTATTTTTTAGTTCATGAGTGAAATCAATGAATAGAAAATATTTTCTTTTCTTTTCTTTTCTTTTTTTTGTACAAAAGGTCTTTATTGGTGGCGGGGGGTGGGAGGCTGTAGAGCAGCACCAAGGAGGAGGGGAAAGAGAAGAGAAGAGGGGAGAGAGATAAGGAGAGAGTGGGGAAGAGAAGAGAGAGAGAGAGAAAGAGAGTAGAGAGGAAGAGAGAGGCAGGAGAGAGAGAGCAGAGAAGGAGGCAGAGGGAGGCAGGAGAGAGAGTGAAAATATTTTCTTAACTGAGCAAGAAAATTAACAACTTTCTCTAATACTAAACATTTGCAATTCTGGGTCCCTATGTAAAATTCAAAGAAAATCTTACGTTATTCTTTGCTGTTTACAAAATGTATGCCTGTTGAGGAAAAACAATCCTCTTCTAGGGACTTTCTTCAAAACCACAATTATGTAGAGAATACCTCAGTGATTTGTCCTACTGAGAATGTATTGTTTTACTTATACTTGGGAATAGGGTATAAACTCATTTTTAGAAAGCAAATTTATGTAACTTAAAATGAATATAAAGTTTAAAAAACAGGCAATGAATTTACGCCCTCCTATCCCCTCCCAGATACTCAGAATTGGAATCCTAAGTATTTATTTGATACAAAGAATTAATTTCAAAGATATTAGACAAGCTGAAAGTGCAATTAGGAAAGGCAAAGCCACCTCAGTATTTATAACTGGAGGACGGCCCTCGCAAGGCAGAGGAACAGAGGAATAATAAAGAAAGCTGTATCAGTGAAACCAGCAAGCTCAGGCTGTCTGGCAAAAGCTTGAACCTTGATGCCTTCCGCTAAGGTGGGAGGGGCAATCTATAAAAGAAGGCGAAATACCCTAACTTCTTCATTCCTCTTGCCCTTCAATCTTCTTTCTTTGCTCTACTCTGTCTTCCTATTGGTGCAAATAACCAGGAGCTGACAAAACAATGTGTCGATTTCTCTACTAGGTAGTTAGCTCTATGCACGCACGTAGTTTCCCTCACTACTTTAACTTTTAGATTAGAACTTGGACAGGGACCGAAACATAGCACTCAGGAAGAGTATCTCGAAAGAGCAAATAGAAACACGATTTTCTGTAGAATTTCATAATCTCTACCATTCTTTAATAGAGAATACAGACCAAAATAAAAAATTACGATCAGAGGTATATATAAATAGATAGGTATCAAAAACTGAATTCTACAAATATATACTATGTTTTCAAGTATTTATAAAACACATAAAAAACTAATCAAAAATTATTCACAAAGGAAACATTTCTATTCCAAAATATAGAATTGCGTGTGATTTAATTTCTGATTTATTAATTATATTAATAATTTTCTTCAAAAGCTCAATTTTAAGTTTTAAAAATATGTCACTCTGGAAAATAAGACTGTGTTTTTATAGATAACAATAAGAATAGTTAAAATAGGAATAATAATGGCATATTATTAAAATCCTATTCTGAGAAAAATATACAGCCTAAAGTAATTTCATGACAAAAAAAGTTAAACATTTTTCAACCATCCAAAAAAAAAAAAAAAGAAGAAAGAAAGAAATGGAACAACAAAACAAACCCCCCAAAAGGAGAATGAATGAACTAATAAAGACAAAAACAATGAAAAAGGGGAAAAAAGCATAGAATTTCTAGGTAAATATAAACACTAGTAAGGACACACATATGGAAATTTTATTTCAAAGAAAAATAACACAAATATTTGAATGAGAATGACATATCCCTAAATATAGAAGAAGAGAGAAAAACATTTTATAAATGTTGTTCAAAAGATAAATGATTTACAAGAAAATATCTCAAATTGAGTTTAATAAAAATATATAATTTAATTATATCCTCATCTAGAAGAAAAGTGTAAAGAATTTAATAATTTCCCACAAATTGGCCATAGGCTTTAAACAATGGATACTGGTGGCCAAATGTGAAAGAGAAGTAACTCAATATTAAGACTGTGGGGTTTGGAAATAGAGAAAGACACAAATAAACAAAATTGTAGAAATGTACTAAGTTTAGAAATATACGAAGATTCAGATGTACAAAACCAATCAGTAATAAGTATGTAGAAACTGATTAGGCATTAGGTAATTCTCTAAAACACAAATGATCTACTTCAGGAATAACTATATATAGAGGGAGTGTGTGTGTGTGTGTGTGTGTGTGTCTGCGTCACACAGCTAAAACTTAAACTGTGACAATTTTTATCTCAAACTATTGCTTACACAGGTTTTCATAAGATATTTTATATGTAATGATCCAGTTTTACTTGGAAAAAATATCCAGACTACTTGGTCTACTGTTTGATATCGCCTTTACTAAATACAGATCACAGCATGGTATAGCAGCAAAAAATAAAGCTTGGCATATTCAATACGCTTTTTATTTCAACAACATAAATACATCAATTTGTCTTTTAAAGCATGATTAAAAACCAAAATTCTGTGCTATTTTGCTTATTTCATTTAGTTTGAATAGATATTACTTAGCATTTTAAGATTAATGGATATATTGGAATTTCCAGAGTTATTTACATGATCACAAAGAAGTTTTCTATCAGAAAATAAGGGAGGAAGAGAAAATTGAGACATTTTCAATTTCTTGAATACAAATTTATGTATTTTTCATTCATTCTCATTAATGTGCACTCCATTTGGTTAAAAGGTATATAAGGCTACAACTGTTATCAGTGTCAATGTTTAAGTTTCTCAAAATCAAACACTTTAGGCAGAGTATTAAAAAGGTATGCAAAGGAAAATACTTAGGTATATGGATGTCCTTAGGAATGTGCTTGGTTTTCTCCACTGGTAAATATCTGTTTATCTTTCTCCCTAGCTGTATAAATAGTAAAATGTAAATAAGGTAATTTGAAGTAGGCTTGATTGCTCTAGAAAAAGTAACAGAACACAAGCAGAGCTGATTGATGCTTCTGGTCATTCAAATTGGTTCAGGTCACAAAATGATGTATTAATGAAGCTCTCTAGGAAAAAAAAAATGTCTCATTTCTCATTTTCTAGGAAATGAAGCTTTTCATTACACCTACATGTAATAATGAGATGGCAATGAGGCATAATGAGAAGTAGATCGTACATTCATTCACCAGGGCGTGATGGAAGTAGAAGCAGAGAAGGGAGGAACTTGGAGAGGATTAGGAAGCAAGAAAAGTCGTGGGAATAATGAGGAGAGTGTATTTAAGTGCAACTTCATTTGATGCAAAATCGACAATTGGCAAACTCTGAAACATGTACCTCCCTCGAAGTTAAAGATTCCTCAAGAATTTCATACTCCTGTAGCTGTATATACAGCAATGTAAAATGACTTCAGAATTGTTCTTAGGAGCCTCTGACAACAAGCTGTTCCACTTTAGCTTTCTGCATTTCTTTCTTTCTTTCTTTTTTTTTTTTTTTCAATGTTCAGTTTTGTTTAATGACCCTGATCTTCATGAAGGACAGAAGGACAGATGCAGGCAGGTAGGTGATGACAAGAGATGTTCCCTTGAAGATCCTGTCCTGACTGAAGGCTTTGCCCACAAACTGGAAGACCAGCATCTGAGCCTCCTCATGCTGGGATCCAGTTTCCACCCTATATATGACTCGCAGTTCATCTGCCAATCTGGAATCAGAGAAAAAGCAAGCTCCTGGCTGCAGAAAACCTAGACTCCAGAAACGAAGCTGCTAATTTTTGACAACAAAGAATGATACTGACAAAGAAAATTATTCTAATGTTGAGGTTGCAACTCATAAAGGTCTGGGTAAAGCTCTTCAGGAAATGGTACTCAGAGTACTACAAGGACCACCCAACCTTATCAAAGGGCTCCCCCAAATACAGCGGTGCCAAAGAGAACTTTCCATAATTTTTAATCTTTTGCCTGATTTCTTTTCAAATTAAGCAATATTATACTATTTGAAGCCTCAGATATTGATTCCTTGTCAAAGAATATTAATACTCTAACTTGAATATATAATATAGACTTTTCACAAGGATACTGAGTTTGAGCTGCATATACCTGAAAGTTCATTTAAGAAGGAAAGATTCTTAAGTAAGATTAAAGTGACAAAAGTTTCTGTCATTTATTTCTATCTCTAACTCCTTATGAGGTACAATTATTGGCCATATACATGGGAAACTGTCCCTCATTCAGATTTAATTTAGTAATATAGTCATTTAGAGCTTTTTATCATCTCATGCCTTAGCTCAGCGTTCAGATCATGATTTAATCTGGAGGGCTAATAACACACAAACACAATTGTGACGGACCAAAAGGGAACACACCAGTGATGAGATATCATGATTGCATGATACTCTGTATGCTAACTTTTGAAATTTTTGAAGTGTAAATCAAAATGTGTTCTGTTTATTTTTCACTAAGTATATATGAGTATAAATCATAACTATTCTATCTATTCTATTTCTATAGGAAAATATAGATAAGAAGTTTAAAAATATGACAAATTTAAATTAGGAAATAATAAACCAGGTTGATTATTTTGACTTTATTATATGCAAAAATAACCATTCTTTGTTTGAATCTCTAAATATATATATATATATATATATATATATATATATATATATATTTTTTTTTTTTTTTAATTAAATCACAGCTGTGTACATCAATGCAGTCATGGGGTACATAGTGTGCTAGTTTTATATACCATTTGAAATATTTTCACCAAACTGGTTAACAGCCTTCATGGCATTTTCTTAGTTATTGTGTTAAGACATTTACATTCTACATTTATAAAGATTCACGTGTACCCTTGTAAAATGCACTGTGGGTGTGGTCCCACCAATCACCTTCCCTCCACCCATCCTCCCCCCTCCCCTCTGCTCCCTCTCCCCTTTCCTCAAATTCTTGGGCTATAATTGGGTTATAGCTTTCATAGGACAGCTAGAAATTATTTTCATAGTAGGGCTGAGTACATTGGATACTTTTTCTTTCATTCTTGGGATACTTTGCTAAGAAGACTATGTTCCAGCTCTATCCATGTAAACATGACGGAGGTAAAATCTCCATCTTTCTTTAAGGCCGAATAATATTCCATGGTGTACATATACCACAATTTATTAAAAATATGGAACACCACGAATTTGCATGTCATCCTTGCACAGGGGCCATGCTAATCTTCTCTGTATCGTTCCAATTTTAGTATATGTGCTGCTGAAATATATGTATTTTAGAATGTCATTTTAATGGGGTCTTCTTGTTCTGGTTTCTAACATTTACTCTTTTTACATTTCAGTCATGTGTCCCAAATACCCAAATAAATACTATTCTACCCACTAACTACAAGCACAGTGACAGGACTTACTAATTTAGACATGATTTTTCATAGGAAAATACTTTATGTACTATCAGGGAGTGACCTTATTCTCTTTGTTAATTAAAAAAGAGTATACTGGGTCAGGCACAGTAGCTTATGCCTCTAATCCTAGCACCATGGAAGGCTGAGGTGGGTGGATTGCCTGAGCTCACAGGTTCAAGACCAGCTTGAGCCAGAGTAAGACCTTGCCTCTAAAATAGCCAGGCATTGTGGTGGGTGCCTGTAGTCCTACCTTACTCGAGAGGCTAAGGCAAGAGAATCATTTGAGCCCAAGAATTTGAGGTTGCTGTGAGCTATGACACCATAGCACTTTACTGAGGGCAGCAAACTAAGACTCTGTCTAAAAAAAAAAAAAAAAAGAAAGAAAGAAAAGAAAAGAAAAAGATGTATTTTTCCATTATCTTATTACCAGCTTTAGACATATTCATTGTTCACCTGGCACATATTAGTGACAGGTAAAAGCAAAATCCCACACTACCAAAAATTCATAAGTTTTATAACTTTTGGTGTATCTACTTAAAACGAAGTTAATGTAAGATAATTATAGCATTAGCTAATATTAAATACCTACTAAGTGATAAATATTTCTTAGTGATTTGTCTAATTTAGCTCTCTGTGCAGAATCAAAAATGTTACCATCTGTCCCAAGTATAGATGGAACATACGATTTTGAATTTTTTATCAGATGTGGAAATGATTGATAATTAATTTCAGGAAAGCATTTGTAAAACACACACCAGTTGTAAACTGCTGGAACTACCAAACTGATAGTTTTTTTCTTTAAAGGCTGAATCTAGGAAGGTCTTCAAAAGTGGAATACAGAAAACAGAGTCTTACAGGTAGCATTTAGCCTAAAAGATAATTTCATGCAAAATCCAGAATAGTTCATAAAAACACTTTCCACAATAAGCACTAAGGGGCTTGGTAAATATCAGAGAAGATAGCTTATTAAAGGAAATTTTATGATACAGAAATTTTACAGAACATATAAGCAAAACATTTGCATCAGAGTAGTGACAAACTTAGAACTTTTCCTGTTTTGGCAGAATGTGTACACAGAAAACCAGGCCAGAAAAATATCTACCAATAGAAATGAACACATTTTTCAAAGTTTGTATGGTCCATGTTCAAAGCCATAAGCTCTGTGAATTGAATATTGAGCAACTCTAATATCAAGGCTTTAGTTATTATTGGCATTTTGGCTCTGATGTGAAAAAGAAGCCCTTCTAATCTAGAATGAGGTAGATTAATAATTTATATGGTTCACAGAAGAACAGCTTAGACAATAAGGGTATGAAAGCAGTTAAATTTCTGAAGCAGAACCACAAGTAAAATACTTTATCTCCAAGCAGAAAGCTTCCTTTTTCTGGATACTAAAAGTAATTAGCAGAATTATCATTAAGCAATACGTGTGTATTGTGTGGGAATTGATATTTATATTGAAAATATGTATATATTTACATGTATGATAATATACAGAAGGAATATAAATGTAACTGTTCCCAGATTAATATGTAATTTTCTTCAATGTTCATTTATTTTTTTTCCTTTTCTCTTTCTTTCTTTTTACAGAAGTCCCAAGTCAAAAAAAAAATTAATACTCCAAGTAATGTAAAGGTGATGTAACTGATCCAGTGTAACAACCTCAGTGTTAAAGTGTCTGTTTTCTCAATAGATTAAAGTCAGGCTGGCCTGGAAAGGGAAGCCTCAGAGTGGCGCCCCAATGAGGAAGAGTCACTCATAGGAGACATGCAGCTATCGGTAATGACCACACATACTGCAGTGAGCACATTTAAATACGCCTTTCATCTGATGTAAGGAAAAAAGGCTAGGATGATTAATAAAAGAAGATAAAACAACAGGTTGACTCGAGTAGGCATATAAATACATAGAATGATCTTTAAATTTCTTTCCTTAGCAAATGAAGTGATATAAAAGCATTTAACTGAAATATCTAGTCTTTTTCATCCTGCATTTTCAGAGGTCATTTTAAAAGTACTTCCAAAATGGACAGTTTGAATGACTAAAACATGCAATTCAATTGATATCAACAAAATATATTGGAGACTCCTTCCTTTACACAGTGTCTGCTAAAAAGAAGACCACATAAAACTTAATTTCACTTCTACTTTAAATTATAAAAAAGATAGCAAAACTTATGAAAGATTCATTAGTAACATCTATTAGAAATATGGTACCAAAATAAATGACAACTTCAGTTATAACAGCAGTATTCCAGAGATTTTATCTATATAAAGAATCATATACCCAAAACTTATCTTTAATTTTAGTTTCGTTTTGTTTTTGAGACAGAGTCTTACTCTTTTGCCCTGAGCTTGAGTGCCGTGGCATCATCATAGCTCACAGCAACCTCAGACTCCCAGGCTCAAGTGATTCTCCTGCCTCACTCTCCCAAGTAGCTGGGGCTACAAGCACCTACCACAGTGCCAGGTAGTTTTTCTATTTTTCAGTAGAGACGTGGTTTCCATCTTGCACAGGCTGGTTTCTAACTGGAGCTTAAGCAATCCACCTGTTGCAGTATTTTCAAAACTTTTTCTTTACCCATTTAAAAAATATCTATTTCTATCCTTTCAGTGAGAAGCAGTTCTTTATTACTTCTTGTTATATAAAGTTTTAAAATAATAATAACACATTTAATAGAGACAGGCAACATATATATAAGCTCTATTCATATAAATAGTCATTTCTCAGAACTAATTTCCTTAGGAAAAAAATGTGTGAAATAAATAACTTGAAAAAGTAAAACATACCCAATATAGCTTAGTATTGGACATCATATCTTTTTATTTAGCATTATTTGTCTTTTCTTTTAACTGATTAGTTTGGAGATTGAGGCACTTGCTCGTGGTAGGTAGGGAGCTTTTCCTCTTTCAAGCATCCAAGATATCCTTTAATACCTTGCAATGTAAAAAATGTGAAGTTACCTGAAGAAGAATGCATATATTTTTCAGAAAAAAATCTATTTGCGCATAGTCTTTATAGAATACTTCATAAAAAAAGTTATATCATCCATTCCACCGCACTGTTCAACTGCACTTTTGGGTCAGTAAGAGAAAATCTAAAACATTATTCTCTCCCTCATCCTCCTGTCTCCACACGCCAACACAAGTGCTCGACCTGGGGAGGGGTAGTTTTCTGATGCATCTAACCATCCTGCTAAACTGTGATGTATTATTATTAAGAGCTGAACATTTAATCATTTTAAGAAGCCAAATAAATTCCCTATGAAGAGTGTTTAGAGTGCTAGTTAGTCTGTAAGATCAAAGAAGGTGTCCTTTTTAAACCTAATATGTGCCTTCCACAAGTTCTTTCCATCAGTTCTTTCTTGAACATTCTAGAGTCACACTCTGATCAACCCCCTTGTTTAATAAAAGTGTTTATTTCAATTTGATCAATATTTAAACTTATTTTGGTCTTATTGATAAGAAAACTCTATCATTTCCCAAAGAAATGACTGTATTTATTTAATTCATAATTTGGTTTGTAATGACAAGATGCATTGCATTTTGGGAAGAAAAGTCTTACCAGGTGCATGGGGCAATAGGAGGGCATCTGCAAGTAGCTAGCAGATGGACCTGGCAGTGGGAGAGGACCACCAGGTAACCAGCAGATGGACAGGGCAGAAGAAAGGAAATTCCATGTGAGCAGTGAGTGGCTAGACAAGCAGTAAAACTTTGCCACTTGGCATATGAGAGGACACTCATTGTATCAGCTGGAATTTATACTACTACACTTTTTGGCCAAGTCAGGAAGTCAGACTTCTATAATCTGTATGTGTGACATTTGGATCAAAATTCAGCAACATTTTCACAGATGATACTGAAAATTCTGCTTTAACAAGTTGTATTACTCTTCTTTTTGGTTCCCCAAAATTTTGATACTGCACACTCACAAAGTAATTTTGAAGCTGGCTCCAAGACCCATTCAAATCACCAAAAGTTAATTTTTTAAAGGATCCACTGACATTAATTAAAAAAGAAATCTTAATGATGTGTTTCATTTTGACATTTATCTAAGGAAACGGATCATTAATTAATTAATTTATTCATTCATTTTAAAAGCTTGGTGAAAATGTTAGGGTTTTATTAGATACACCACCAACAGTTTATCATTCCAATAACACAACTGATTATTTCAGTGTCAGCTTTAACACAACTCTGATCATTTCAGTCTCTAGTTTAATATCTTTATTTTATTGCCTAATCAGAAAAGTTAAATCAATTTGAAAATACTACTACTTCATTTTAAATCTACCATTGATTTCAGATAATAAATTTCTGGTCTATATTTTCATCAAATATTTTATTGAAAAAAAGACTAAACTTTAACATTCAACCCATCTACTCTTTATAAACTTCTTTTATCTCCGAATATGCTATATTAGAGTTGCATTCAGAAAATCATAACAGAGTTGACCATTGTTAAGTAAAAGAGATTCAAGATAAAGAACACAAATTGTACTTTTTTCCTTTAAATTATTTGTTTTATTTCTGCTGACTATCAATTTAGGAAACAATAAATTCACTATGGTTGAAGGCATGGATACATTTCACTAAGTAAGAATACTACATCAGTTCTCTTGATCTCTGTCAAAAGTTCAGTTAAATATAATCTTTGGCATTCCATTACATCTCACATTAATTTGCACCTTTTATTTCAACTTTGCAGCTGCTAAAAATAGTGGGTAACAGATCTAAAACTGATGTTGTTACTCTTAGCCATTGATAAAAAATATGATAGAATGCTAGAATTAAGGAAATGTTAAACTTCATGTAGCATAATTTCTTTATTGATAGTTACCATTAACTGAGCTTCACAAAGTCACAAAGCTATTCAATAGCAAAAATAAAGAAATAGGAACTATGTCCCCTAGCCCAAATTTCTTTTCATTATGAGTATCTGTATCACATTCGTATACACATTAAAATTATAATTTAAACTAGGCATCGAAACTTCCCACACTAAGAAACCATATTGAAATTGTTAAAGTTCTGGATTTCAGTGGATAATACAAATTTTTTTTCAAAATTTTAAATATTTTGGATTAGTTTAGACTATTTGAAATGTATTTCCTAACCATCAGTACCTATTTATAGACTTAAGTAAATATAAGTGTGAAGTAATTACAAAAGTAAGACCATATTTAGCAAAAAAGAAAAAAACCCTTTTGTCAAAATAGATCATCATACAACAAAAATAATAGTGTAAACTTAAAAACAACTCTAGAAAGTTTTACACTAACACTGGTATAAAAGCTTCACTACAGTACAGCCATCTAAATGTTTATACTTCACAATACCGTTAAATATGAATTTTTGGTTCTTTATGGATTCTTTAGTTTGCTACTAAATCATTAGCACTTCAAATTTTTTAAAAGTTCATAGCTTTGCAGCTGGAAAAGTATAAAATTAAATGATTACTTTAGGATATTTAACATAATATAAAATTAAGTGAGAAAGCCAGTTAATAAAAGTACAAATCATAGACGGTCTCAAGCTACTTCTCAAGGTCTCTTGTTTATAGAGTGCATATCTGGGATTAATTATGAATGAACAAGATGTGGAAAAATGGCTTCCACATGGTTTGGAGATGAAGTACGCATGGAAGTGTATTACAATATTTGCAGGAGGAAGAAAAAAGGAAAGAATGCAAAGCACTGAAAAATAAATTGCAGAAGAGAGGATGCATAGAGGGTAAGCATTTATCAAACATGTTATACTAGAGAAGGGGAAAGTTCGCTGTTGGTAGAAAAGTTCCCTGGCTTTCATACTATGCATCCATCATGTCAGGATAGAAAATATCACAAATAAATATTTCATTGTTTAATGCAGTACTCTGAATACACATAAGGGAGAGATTCTAAATGTCAATGCATAATGGATATCTCACTTGTGGGTTTGATTCTAATTTGTTTTGCTGATTTTATGCTTGAGAATGATACCCAGGCTGTTAGTTACTGAAATGAGAATGCCCTATCACAGTTGTGATTTCTTACAAAACATTTAATTCAGACCTACAAATCTAAACCATAAAACCATACATATCAATTTAGAAAGCTATTATGTAAGAAGAGGTGAATCTTATTGACAATGTGTTCAATTGAAATAAACTTAATTATTTAACACACAAGTGGCATGCTATTAACAATATAGCTCTGTAGAGAAAGGCTTTTTTATTTTAAAGCTTAGCATCATTACATATTTCAGTTACAGTCAATCTATATTAATTTATTGGAAATGAAATTATTTTTCTTCCTACTACTTCATTGTCTGATGCACCAAGGCTTTCTCGGTCTTCAGCTCCAAAAGAGGACCCATCCTACTAGACCCAGACCGGATGACCCCATTTTGTCTTTCTCCCAGGCTTGACCACTATGCCATCATCAAGTTCCCCCTGACCACTGAGTCTGCCTTGAAGAAGATGGAAGACAACAACATTCATTGTGGATGTCAAAGCCAACAAGCACCAGATCAAACAGTTTGTGAAGAAGCTCTATGACATTGATGTGGCCAAGGTCAACACCCTGATCAGGCCTGAAGGCGAGAAGAAGGCATATGTTCGACTGGCTCCTGATTATGATTCTTTGGATGTTGCCAGCAAAATTGGGATCATCTAAACCAAGTCCAGCTGGCAATTCTAAATATATAACTTTTCACCATTAAAAAAAAAGAAATTATTTTTTTCCATATAGAGAAATTTTATACTGATCTTAAAAAAGATTGTATACAAAGCGCTTGGTAATGTAGTTAGCATTATGTCAGTTGACCCTCTCACATTCTAATAATCAAGTGGTGTATTTAGGATCCATAAACCAAAATAAACACAAGAATAAATGCTCACAACTATCTAAAAAACAAGCAAACAAACAAACAAAACCCATTTACATAAGAACAAAGGTTATTTAAGATATATTTAAGATAGTTCTTCTGGATAGATAACTAGCAATGGGATTGTGGAATCAAATGAAAGGTCTACTTTTAACTCTTTGAGGGTTCTCCATACTTTTTCCCCCAAAGACTGTAGTTTGCAATCCCACCAACAGTGCTTATCCCTTCTCTCTGCACCCACACAAGCATGTGCAGCTTTGAGACTTTGTGATGTGGGTTACTTTTACTGGGATTAGATAGCATCTCAAGGTGGCTTTGATTTGCATTTCTGTGATGCTTAGGACAATATGCATTTTTTAGGTGTCTTTTGGCCATTCCTCTGTCTTCTTGGAAGAAGGTTTTTGTTCATTGGTTTGTCCAGTGATTGAGTTGTTTGCTTTCTTCTTGGTTTCTTTGAGTTTCTTGCAGATACTTATTATAGCTCTTTGTCAGGTTATAACACGTAAATAACTTCTCCCATTCTAAAGGTTGTTTTTTTGCTTTGTTTATTGTGTACTTAGCTGTGCAGAAATTTTTAAGCTTGATTAGGTCCCATTTATTTATTTTTGTTGTTGCTACAATTGCCAACACGGACTTCTCCATAAAATCTTTCCCCAGGCCTATATTGTTACGAGTTTCTCCCACACTTTCCTTTACAGTATTTACAGTTTTGTATCTTAGACTTATCTTTTATCTAGTGTGAGTTAATTTTTGTAATTGAGGACAGGTATAGGCCATATTTCATTCTTTTATGTGTGAATAACCAGTTCTCCTAGCACTGTTATTAAATATGAATTATTTTCCCCAGTGTATGCCTTTGTTTTCTGTATTAAAGATCAGACAGTAATATGAGGCTAGGTTCATCTCTACATTCTCTATTCTGTTCCACAGATCTGTGGTCTATTTTTGTGCCAATACCATGCTTTTGGTTATTATAGACTTGTAGCATAACCTGATTTCTGGTAACGTGATGCCTCTAAATTTCTTTTTATTTCTTAGACTTGTGTTGGCTGTTTAGAGGTTTTCAAGTTCCATATGAGATTAAGAATTATTTTTTCAAATTCTTCAAAGCATGAATTTGGTGTCTTATTAGAGATTGCATTAAATTTGTATATCTTTCTTGGCACTATAGATATTTTAATAATTTTGATTCTTCACAGCGATGACCATGGTAATATCTCCTGCTATTTCTTTTCTCAGAATTTCATGGTTCTCTCTGTAGAGATATTTCAAATCGCTTGTTAGGTATATTCCAAGGTATTTCATGTTCTTTGAAGCTACTATGAAGAGAATTATGTCTTTGATTTGATTCACAGTTTGACTCTTGTTGTCATATATGAAGGCTACTGATTTGTAGACATTGATTTATATCAAGATGTTACTGTGCATACACAATCGATAAGGCTTTTTTGATCAGTATCTGTGAAAATATACAGTAACTTACAATGATTTGCTTTCTTGTAGATAAAGAAAATCCTTCATTTTTACTTTAAATGTATTTCCTTCCTTTCATCTGTGGATTGTCTTGCTGAATATTATTTTACTTTTTATTCATTTATTTATATATTTTTTTGCAGTTTTTGGCCAGGGCTAGGTTTGAACCCACCACCTCCAGCATATGGGGCTGGGACTCTACTCCTTTGAGCCACACGCACAAATTTAGTTAGCAATTTAAATACTGATTGTAATCTACCTTGCTAAATTATAATTTGAAATTATTCTCTCCAAGGCTTTAGTTAGTCTCAAATCTCTCTTATATTACTTAGGAACATAGAATCCTAACTAGATCTAAAATTTACTTTTGGATAGGCAATTAATAGACAAATAAATAATTGAATTTCAAGACATATATTGAAATTTGAAATATTGGTTACCTTAAAATCTAATAAAAACATTTTCTTTGAGGTTTAATAATCTCTATAATCATTGTATATAACAAAATATATTCCATTTCTATTAATTTCCTTTTATCAAATAAAAAATCCTCTATGTGTGTCTGTGTATTGAATTGCACTTTAATATTAATGGTGACAGTTTAAGAAATATATTTGTAGGAGTTTTGAGGAGACCACTGTCTACCATACAATTGAATGCCTCTTATATAAAGACATTACTAAATAAGAAATGTCTTTAAGAATTAGAAATTAGGACAATCTAAACTTTTATAAATAACTGCTTTGTTTCTTTTTAATTTTTCTTTTTATTGCTAATAATGAAAATCATACCAATGTTCACATCTTCTTTTGGTTTTCACCCTCATGAAATTTCTAACCAAATTGAAAGCTTTGTTATAACAGGTAGCTATACCCTAAAGCAAACAATAAAAGAAAACCTTAAGTAAGAATATAATTTCAAGTGTTAATAGTGTTTGAAATGTCCATGTTTTGACAAACCATTATAAACCATACAACAAATAAGTAAGGCCCATTCACTCACAGAATTAATAAATTGTCCCTGAAATAAGATGAATATCAAAATTTTCAGATAATTTTTTTTAAATTCTTAAATATACTCAAAGAATAAAAGGCAACCATGGACAAAAAGTTATAGCAAAACATAAAAATAATGGGTAGGGAAATAAAAAATAAATAAATGGAAATAAAAATTAATAGGCAGGGAAATAAAAAATAAATGAATGGAATAAAAAAATGGGCAGGGAAATAGAAAATAAAAAAAAAAATAAAAAGAACCCAAAGGTGACTCTGGAAATAAAGTATAATAACAGGCAAAGAAATCCACTATATTGTATTAATAGCAGACTTGAGCTGGGAGAAGAAAAACATAAGAAAACTCAAAGATAAATTAATTGGAATTATCTGATCTGAAGAACAGAAAGATAAGAAGATGAAGAAAAAATGCACAGACACTAAGAGATTTGTGGGACACCATCAAGTAAACCACAATACACATAATGAGAATCCCAGAAGGAGTGGAGACAGAGAGCAACAGGGGAAATATTTGAAGAAATAATAGTTTAAAGTTTCTCAAATTTAACAAAATGTATTATACATATTCAAGAAACTCGATAAATGCCCCAAAGCATCAACACAAACATATCCTTTCCTACACATATTATAAGCAAATTGTAAAGAGCTGAGGACAAAGAGAAAACCTGGAAAGCAGTAAAGAAGAGATTCATCATGTATAAGGAGGGATCTCCATAAGATTAACAGCAGATTTTTCATGAGAAAACCTGGAGAACACATAGAATGGAATAACGTTTTTAAAGTATTAAATTTTAAAAAAAAAATCTATGAACCAGTAATTGTCTTTTTGAACTAAACCACAAAACTAATGGTCAGATATAT
Organism: Otolemur crassicaudatus; assembly: GCA_963574585.1. Lineage (NCBI taxonomy): Eukaryota > Metazoa > Chordata > Mammalia > Primates > Galagidae > Otolemur > Otolemur crassicaudatus. The sequence goes on along the minus strand of CAUYQS010049028.1, from coordinate 36,824 downwards.
TCTCATCATAGACACCACCCTCACTACATTCATACAATTAGGATAGAACCCTGAATCCCAGTTTCTTTTTGGAAAGTAAAAGGGTTTGAACCATGCATATAGCTCCCCAACTTTTAAGACGGCTATCTGCAGGACTGGATACAAAGGCCCTGTCTCTAGGAGCTGATGTGACCTAGCATTCACTTGTCCCCTAGAAACACAGAGAACAGAAGACAGGCCCAAGAATACTTCTCATAGCTTCCTAAGTCTGGCCCAGCACAGAAAGAACAGGCAATTAGATTTAGCAACTACAGCGTCTATATTCTACCTGAAAGTTGGACAGCACATCTAATGCCTCAACTTTTCAAGGTGCTATGCAAAAATCTGGCTTTTACTCATCTGTTTCTGGGAGCTGACTAGGTCCTGGAAGCTGAAAATGGATCTGCAAGCATTTCCCACAACAACTTATCTGCTTTCTCCTGTAAGAAAAAACAAAAACAAAAGAACAAACTACACAGAAAAAAAACAAGCCTCCAGCTTCTTCTTAGAGTCAGACTACTCAAATAGAGCCCTGACTTTTCTTACAACTGTCTGAGGGTCTGGCTTTTAATTTGCCTCTCTCAGAGCTGTTGCAGTATAGCACTTGTGAGTACGCATACTCCAGGTTCCAAAGAGAGAAAAACAGCAGTTTTGAAAAGCGCTGTGTACTCCACAAGGGGTCCTTTCCCCTGGTCTGTTCTATATAAATGCTTAGCTCTGAGCCTTTCCAAGGAAGGGGTTAGATTGTATGTCTAACATTCTAACTTTTCCAGCTATTATCTAAAAGTCTTGGTGCTAACATTCCTGTTTCTGGGAGTTAATGGAGCATGTGATAACTAGCCCCCTAAGAGCTTAAACAAGCATGTGGGCACTTTCCACAGCTCTTTCTCCCAGATCAATTCAGTGGTAAGTCTCCAGCTTCTCCTGAGACTGTATTGAATTAAACTTCTGCCCCCCAACTTCTATGACTGTCACCTAAAGAACTAGCTTCTGTACCAACTGTATTTGAGAGCTGACAGGGCCTAGAATTTGCTAGGTTCCTGGAGGCAACCAAGAGCAAATAAATGATTTGAAAAAGAAGCCTGCATATGCATACATGTATGTACCATTGCTTCTCTTATCAGCTCGAGCATAGCGAGCAGGTGATAAAATCTAGGTTCAGAGTTTTGTTCCAGAGGAGAAAAGAAATTGGACTGCACTGGTGGCACATCAACTTTTTTGGTAGCTACTCAATGTACTGGCTTCTGTCTCACCTGTCTTGTGGTACAGAAGGAAACTGTTATACTCTATTCTCCTAAAAACAAGTAACAATTAAGATGATGGTTTGAATGAACAGAAAGGTGTAAAAGGCACGGAGAATCCCTGGCTGTGCTGAACTGTCAGCTTCAACTCCTGTATGAGAGCCTCATGTGAAGACTAAGAGAAGTTATTGTTTTATAGGTATAGAAACCAACACACAGAGTCAAGCAAAATGAAGATAAAGATAAATATGTTCCATATGGGAGAAAAAAAGATAAATACCCAGAAACTGACACTAATGAAATGAGGATGTTTATTACCCTACAGAGAATTTTCAAAATAATGGTTATAAAGATGTTTACTGAGTTCAGGAAGTCAGTGCAGAAACAAAGTGAAAATTTCCATAAAGAGATGGAGAATTCTAAAAGTACCAATCAGAAATCATAAAGTTAAAGAATGCGATAACTTAACTAAAAGATCACATTGAGTGCTTCAAGAGAAAACTACATTAAGGAAGAGAGATCAGGTAACGCAAAGACAGGTCTTTGAAAATCATCCAGTCAGAGGAAGAAAAGGGAGAAAGAAGAAAAAAAATAAAGAGTAGAGATAGATTACACAACTTATGGGACACTATCGGAGGATGAACATAAGAATGATAAAAGTCCCAGGGAAAAAAGGAGAAAAGAACAGAAAACTGATTCAAGAAAACAAGGCTGACATTTCCCAAATATAGGGAAGAAAATAGACATCCTCATCTGGGAATTCTAAAGGACACAAAATAAAGTAATTCCCAAAGGACCCACACTGAGCTGCATCAAATTATCAAAGGTTAAAGAGAGAAAGAAAATTAAAAACCGCAAGAGAAAAGTGATTTATATACACTTGAAGCTTGATAAGACTGTCAACATTTTTTTCAGCATATAAGTGGGCCTGAAGGGAGAAAGATAATATATTTAAAGTGCTGAAAATAATCCTGCTAGTCAAGAACATAAAACCTTGCAAATCTATTCTTTACAAAGAAAGGGGTAGCTTAAACATCAGCAAAATGACTGCTCTAATCCCCTCCAAACTACAGAAACTCCACCTGCACCTACAGACAAGTCTCCTTGTGGGATCATCAGTATTAAAGTAGGAGGCTGTGGAACCTAATGGATCCAAAGATACAGGAAGATGGGTTTAAGTCCAGACTGGCACCCCGGCAGCAAACCTGATCCTGCCCTTGGGTTCAAGCCCAGAAATGACCCCTTCCCTGAGGGGTTTGGCTACAGCCTGATTTGGACTCAAACATGCAACTAAAACCATCTGCCAAAAAATCAAGGACAATTTCTTTGCACTAACACCTCAGCAGAGAGTCTTGTCTGCCCACTGACATCAGTCTCATCAGTGATCAGGAAAGTTGCCATGTGGCTTGACTCCAACCCCTCTCAAGTGAGGTCTCAGCTTAGAACTGTTCACATGGGGTCCCATATCTCACATCCTGCGAGGATGAGTCCCTGTGATGGGCTTACCTGTTTCTGTGCCACAATAAATTTTAAAAAAACTCAGTCTCAGTTCCTCCTGTTATAGTCAAGGAACTATCCTGTCTGTCCAGGAACTTATAGGTAGATACCTAACTTACAGGTATCTAACTTATAGGTAGATGCAGGTTAACATAAGCCAATAAGATAGTCTCACTAGCCTCTGTCCCCAACAGAACTTGTGAGGTCTCAGTCTCAGCCATCGCCCCTAATACTGAGTCAGTAACCTACCTTGCCTTTGCAGGAACCTTCTGGGGAACATATACCAATCTGATAAGGTTTACCAGCTTCTTCTCACAGCAGATCCTGAGGGGGGCCCAATCTCAACCCCAGCTCCTCTCACTATTATTGGGAAAATATCCCACCAACCTTAAGATAGGCATGTGGCCAGCTGAGCCAACAAGACAGCTTTGCCCATCTCTATCTCACAGCAGATTCTGAGGGGGCCCAGTCTCAGTGCCAGCCCCAGTCCCTACAGTTGGGTATCTGTTTCCCTATTTAGGAAGTTGCCAGAGGATGCATGCCAGATGGGCCATCATAAAATAATCACAAATTTCCTTCCTGCAGTGGATCCTAAGAGGGCCCAGTAGTAGTTCCATCCTCTCTTTCTATAAATAGGAAACCATCCCATCTCTGGAGGGAAATATTTGGTGGCATGCCCACACACTATTGGGGTGTGCTTACCAGCTTTTACTCTATAGCAGATCATGAGGAGATCTTGTCTTGGCTCTAGCTCCTCCAACTGTAGAAAAATATCTCCCCTACCTGTGTAGGTTACTGCTGGCAGGTGCACCAATAAGAGCTGCCAGAATAGGCTTCCAGATTCAAATCGCTGGCCAAATTTCTTATAAGCCCTCCTTGGGTATTCCTCAAATCTCTCCAGGCTTGAGAGGTGGGCCAACTTCAGAGCACTTAGAAGACTTACATGAAACCTTGCACTTGCAAGACAGAGAAAACTTTGGCATTGACTTATACCCATTTAGTGATAAGATGGCTGAAGTGGTCATGGGCTCAGGATGTACAATAGTTATGCTGATTATTGTCCATGGAAGGCCTACCAAAGGTCACAAAAAACAAAACAAGACTGTGAAAACTGAAATAAATACCTAATCCCTCAATGAAAAGATATGATTGTACGTCCACAACATTAAGAACATTCAGGAAAATGTGACCTAATCAAATAGACAAAACAAGGGGCCAGAGCCCAACCCTGAAGTGATGAAGATATCTGATATTCTCTGATGAAAAATTCAACATAGATATTTTAAGGACACTCAATGAACTTCATAAAAATACAGTGCACAATACAGAAATTTATCAGAGGACCATAACAGAGAGATTAAAATAATAAAAATAATAAAATTCATTTGTTATCATTTTAAAATACCTTGTAATAACCATGAGATTTTTTTCACGATAACCACCAACCAAAAAAATATATAAGAGATAGGCTAACAATAAAAAACAATGAATCAAAATAAATACAAAAAGTACCATAAGAGAGGAAGGAAGAATGGAAAGGTTTACAAAATAAAATTCAAGTAGAAAAATGGCAGGAGTAAGTCCTCATCTATTGATAATTATCTTGAATGTGTATGGATTGAATTCTCCAATTAAATGGCTAAAAGAATAAAATAACAAAGTCCAAGGCCCAACTATATGTTACCTACCAGAAACTCATTTTACCAATAAAGACACATTTACATTGAAAGCAAATGGATGGAAAATTTATTCCATAAAAATTAACATCTAAAAAGAGCTATACTTATATCAGATAAAATGGACTTTTCAGGCACGTGTGAGAGTGCTTAAGGGAAGAGTCATATATTGATGTGCTGGCAATAATAATTTAATAAGCTTGAAACTAATATTCAAGTATTAGTTTTAAGAAGGTTAGGAATTGAATTAAGAAAATAATTATAGATGATGGGCAAAAGGGAACGGAGTCAGGAGAGAAGTGCAAAAGGCACTGTAGGCCCTTTAAAAAAACTCAAGAGAAAGTCTTGCTGAAAGTGTACCCTACCCCCAGCACCACTCTGCTGCAGAGGTCACTAAGCAGGCAAGGCTTGCTCTAGCAGTACTTAGGGAGAAGTGTGTTTGGGGAGTTAAAGAACACAGGATGTTTAGATATCAGTAAAGAAGGCCAGAGTCACTCCAGACCAGATAAGAAGAGAAAAATATCTTTTCTTCTGTCTCCTTGGTATGACCAGAAGAGTTGGTCTATCTGAGAAACAAGGCTTCTTGAGTATTAATTATCAGTCTTGTGATTTGTGTATGTGGCTTAATTGGGATCTTATCCGACATCTTGCTCCTTGGACTGTGTTGACCATCCCATGTTCTGTTTGTATTAAGATAATAAATACCTTAAAGCAATCAAAAGTAAAAAGTAAATCCATCCCATTAACATAGTTAGTTAAAGAAATAATTTAGTTAGAAAAATGCAAGTGCAGCAGGACCATATGTAATTATTTGCCTTTCCCTCATGAGATTTATGATTAAAACAATGGTGTATGAAATAAAAACGGAGCTAGCCTGGAGCAAGATGCTGTGTGCGGATGCCTCACAAAGAAGGGCATGCAGCCCCCTGACCCAGCCACTTCTTAAACTTTCTCTTGTCTGTTCATTTTTCTGTCGTCCTCTCATTTCTGCCAAGCCACTGGGAGGGAACCCACAGCATAGCTGGGGCTTGTCCCAGATAAGACTTTAAGTCAAATTATAAAATGAGGCAAAGAAGACAATTATATAAAGATAAAGAGGTAAGAGAGCAAGAGGATATATTAATTGTAAGTATACATGCATCTAACATCAGAACCTCTAAATATATAAACCAAATATTAACAGAAAAAAAGGAAGAGAGACTACAATATAGTTTTAGCAATGGACAGATCACCTAGTCAGAAAATTAACAAAGAAACATCAGAGGTAAACTGCACTCTAGACCAAATGGACCTAGAGACATTTACAGGACATTCCATCCAACATCTACAGGGTACAGTTCGTTGTTTTGTTTTGTTTTGCAGTTTTGGGCCAGGGCCGGGTTTGAACCCGCCACCCCTGGTATATGAGGTCAGCGCCCTACTCCTTTTAGCCACAGGTGCCACCCAGAACAATTCTTAACAAATTTTTAAAAAATTACATCAAGTATCTTTTCTGACTGCAGTGGAATAAAACTAGAAAATGTAATAAGGGTGAACTTTACAGAATTATACAAAAATAGAAATAACATGCTTTTTGACAATCATTATGTCAATGAGGGTAAGTAAAAAAAAAATCCCTTAAGATGAATCAAAATGGAATACCAAAACATATAGAATACAGAAAAAGCAGTTCTAAGGGGAAATTTATAGCAACAAGTACTCACATCAAAAAAATAAATCTTAAATAGCCAATCTAACATTGTACCTCAAGGACTAGAAAAATAAGAACTCTAACACAAAATTAGAAGCAGAAAAATAATGACGATCACAGCAGAAATAAATTGAAAAGAGATTTAAAAAAGGAAAGATCAATTAAATCCACAGTTTTTTAAAAAAGATAAACAAAAATTAGCAAACCTTTAATCAACCTAATTAAAAAAGATATGACTCAAAGACATTGCAACTGAGACACAGAAATACAAAGGATTTCTAAAGTATTATGAACAATTATATAAGAAAAAATAAGAAAACCAAAAGGAGATGAGCAAAATCCTAGATATATAAAATCTATTAAGACTGACTCAAGAAGAAATAGAAAAGTGGAATGCACCAATAACAAGAGGATTCAATCCGTAATAAAAGTCCCCCATCAAAGAAAAGCCCAGACCTAATGGTCTCACACCAGAAAGGATTTGATAAAATTCAACACCTGTATCCACTGGGATGATCATGTTTGTCTCTTTCTCTTAATGTAATGTATCAAATTTATTAGTTTGTATAGGCTGAAACATCCTTATATCCCTGTCATGAATCCCATTTTATCTTTGTGAACAATCAGTTTGCTGTACTGTTGAATTCAGTTTGCTAGTTTACTATGTGCTTATTTTGCTTAGGATTTTTGCATCTGAGTTCATTAGGATTATTTACCTTTTTTATTGTTATGTTTTTGTCTGATTTTAGTATTAATGCTAATGCTGGTCTCAGAGTGAGTTTGGAATAATTTCTTTCACTTCAATTTTTTGGAATAGTTTGAGAAAAATTGGTATTAGATTTTCTTTAAATGTTTGGTAGACAAATGAAACAAAAAAAGAAAGCTCAGAAACAAACTCTACCCATATTGTCAACTAATCTTGGACAAAGATATCGGTAATACACAATAGGATCGTTTCTTTCATAAATGGTGTTAGGAAAATGAAATCATCGCAGGTGAAGGCGCAAAATCAGATCATTATCTTCTACCACATGCAAAGATCAACTTAACATGGATTAAAGACTTAAATGTCAAGCTGAAACATAAAACTCCTAGAAGAAAATAGAAAGAGAAGGTTCCCTGATACATGTTTTAGTAATGATTTTTTTGGATATAACACCAAAAGTATGAGTAACAAAAGCAAAAGTTGACAGGGAGACATCATAAGAAACATGGCAAAAGAAAAAGTCAAACAAATGAAAAGGCAACCTCTGAAATGAGAGAAAATATTGGCAAATTGTACTTCCAGTAGGGAACTAATATCCAATATATATAAGCAACACATAACAGCAAGAAAACAAACTGATTAAAAATGGGTAAAGAACATAAATGGATATTTTCCAAATTGCCAATGTTAATAAATTAATAATGTTAATTTTAATATCATCTAAAAATATCTTATTTCAACATTATTTATGATTTTCTTATTTTAAATAATAAAATGATAAATTATATTATTTAAACACTAATAAAATATCTGAAATATACAAAATTAAAAAGAGAAGAGAATAAAAACAGTGCACTATAAAGATTAATCAGATTCAATAAAAAGCAAACGTACAAGTTGAGCATCCTAATCCTAAAATCGCAAATCTGAAATTAAATCTTAAAATCCAAGACTTTGTGAGCACTGAAATGATGTCACAAGCAAAAAATTCCCTAGCTCCAATCCCAAGCATTTTGGACTAGAAAAACTCAATTTTTGAAGGTGATTATGATGATGACAACATTGTTAAAATTGCAGAAGTACCTATGTGTTGAAAATGTGTGATGAGCTTATTGAAGAACTAGATCAGCACACATTTATAACAGAGCAAGAAATCATATCAGCTTATAAAATCAAAGAGAGGTTTCTAAGAAAAACAAACAAACAAATAACAACAACAAAAAAACAACATGTTGCTAATAAGGCAGATGATCCTAAAAGAAAGAGTTACAAATCCATCCACCAAAAGACTTCCTCATCCCCAGCAGACCTATTTCTTGTTCTTGCAACTGATTCCTTTCACCTAAAAAAATTAAAATATAGTGTACAAGTAACCTTCTAATAAAAACATAGTTCTGTAGGCAGATAGTATTTGTTGGTTGTGACTATTGTTTAAAAGCTGATATAGATATTCCGATGGTTCTGCTGCATTGTTTAGTTGCCCTAATGGCATTATTTTTTCACTGCAGTCTTGGTATGTCATATTTTCTACTAATAAATACTTATGTGTCAATAAGTATAAGAAAACAACTGCTTAGCAGTAGCACATAAATTAAGAGTCCAGAATAGTGGGGATGCTAAGCAACCACAGACTACACATCTGGATGACAAAGATAGTGAAGCCTTTGTTTTCTGACAGTTCAACGTACCCAGGCTTTATTTTATGCACAAAATTATTAGAAGTGTTATATAAATTTAGCCTCAAGCTATGTGTATAAAGTATATATGAAACATAAATGAATTTCATGTTTGACTTGGGTCCCATTCCCAATATTTCAAACTATGTATATGCAAATGTTACAAAATCCCAAAATATCCTAAATCCAGAACACTCCAGCCTCAAGGAATTTGGATAAAAAATAGTCAATCTATAATCTGTGAAAAACAAGTTATGATATGGAAGAAGTAATTCCTTCCTCATTAGAAATTACTTTCTTTAATGCAAATAGATGAAACTCTCCAGTCAAAACACAAAGATTGGCACAATGTGTTAGAAAACTGGTCCAACTGTATAAAGAGATTCAGTTAAGTTCTGAAGGCACAAATTGGTTGGAAGTGAGAAGATGGGAAAAGATATTCCATCAAATAGTAACCAAAAGAGACAGCTGGGATAGCTATATTAATATCAAAGAAAATAGGCTTTAAGTGAATACTGTTACCAGAGACAAAGAAGGGCCTATGTTTTGATAAAGAGTACATTTATCAAGAATGAATAACAATTATAAAAATATGTGCACTGAGGAACAGAGCCCTATGTTATATGAAGCTAACACTGACAGAATGGAAGAGCGGCTTTGGCAATGGATTCTTAGATATGACACTAAAAGCATGAACAACCAAAGAAAAAATAGGTAAATTGGATTTTATCAAAATTTAAAAAAAGTTGGTATGTAAAAGGACATTACAAAGCAATTGAAAAAGACCTACTGAATAAGAAAAAATATTTTCATATAACAGATCTGATCAATTTTTAGTATACAGAATATATAAAGACTTTTGCAACTCAACAGAAAGACAAACACCCCAATTAAAAATTGGGCAAATGGCTCAAGTGGCTAAGGTGCCTGTGGCTCAAGTGGCTAAGTTGTCAGCCACATACACCTAAGGTGGTGGGTTTGAAGCCAGCCCGGGCCTGCCAAACAACAATGGCAGCTGCAACCAAAAAAATAGCCGGGCGTTGTGGTGGGCGCCTGTGGTCCCAGCTACTTGGGAGGCTGAGGCAGGAGACTCACTTGAGCCCAGGAGTTGGAGGTTGCTGTGAGCTGTGATGCCACGCATTCTACCCAGGGTGACAGCTTGAGGCTCTGTCTCAAAAAAAAAAAAAAAAAAAATTGGGCAAAGGACTTTGATAGACATTTCTTCAAGGTATATATACAAATGCGCAATGATCACATGAAAAGACACACACTACTAATCATTAGAAAAATGCAAACATGAACCAAGGGAACCTTCTAAAATGGCTATAGTGATTTCAAAAAAGAAAGAAAGAAAACAAAAAGATGAAGATGTGGAGAAATTTGAAACCTTAGAAATATGCTTGTGGAAATTCAAAATAGCATAGCTAATGTGGAAAACAGTACAGCATGGGAATGTAAACTAATACGTTCCTTTTGGAAAGACATCTGGAGAACACTTAGAGAACTAAAAATAGACCTGCCATTTGACCCTGCAATTCCTTTATTAGGTATATTCCCAGATGACCAAAAATAACATTACAACAAAGATATTTGTATCAGAATGTTTATTGCAGCCCAATTCATAATTGCCAGGTCATGGAAGAAGCCCCAGTGCCCATTGATCCACAAATGGATCAACAAACTGTGGTATATGTACACCATGGAATAGTATTCAGTCATTAAGAAAGATGGAGACTTTACATCCTTCATGTTCACATGGATGGAGCTGGAGAACGTTCTTCTGAGCAAAGTATCACAAGAAAAGTATCCAATTTACACACCCCTATTATGAAACTAATCTATACCTTTTATATGAAAGCTATAACCTAATAACAGCCTAAGAAGATGGGGAGGGGGAGGGAACGGGGAGGGGGGAAGGGGTGGAGGGAGGGGGATTGGAGGGATCACTTCTGAGGTTTATCTTACAAGGGTACAAGTGAATCTTTCTAAGAGCAGAATGTGAACATTTTAAAACAATAACTAAGAAAATGACATGAAGGCTATGTTAACCAGTTTGATAGAAGTATTTTGGATTGTGTGTGAAAACCCCACACTGTATCCCAGAAGTGCATTAATGTACCTAGTTACCATTCAATTAAAAAAAAAAGAAAGAAAAGAAAACAGTACAGCTGATCCTCAAAAGGTTAAACGTAGACTAACCATATGATTCAGTAATTTCACTCCTAGGCATATGCCACAAATAGTTTAAACTGGGTACCCAAATAAATACAATTACATGTATATTCATAATAGCATTATTTGCATTATCTAGAAGGTGGAACCAGACCAAACGGCCACCAATAAGTGAACTATGAACAAGTTGTAACATATACATACAATGGACTATTATTCAGCCATAAATAGGAAGGAATTGATAAATTCTACAACAAGGACAAACCTTAAAGACATTATGCTAAGTGAAAAGCCAGATACAAAGGTTAAATATTGTATAAGTCTAATTGGTATGAAATATTCAGAACAAGTAAATACAAATACATAAAGACACAAGGCAGATTAACAGTTTTTAGGTGCTGAGTGCGGGGAAATAGGGAATAATTACTCAATGGGTAAAAATTTTTTGGAAATAGATATTGTGAATGTACTAAATGTCACTGAATTGTTAATTTAAAAAGTTAATTTGTTATTATATAAATATCATCTCAACTTTTAAAATATATATGAGATCACAACAAAGCAGGATACAGTCATATCCATTACAATTCTCTGTGGTCAAAAGGAGAAATCTGATAGAGTCAAACTCCACCCAAATAGAGTGGACCCATCTATGAATCAACCCCCTGCCCTACCCCACGGGATGTCCCACTGGGAAAGTAAATGGGCCAATCCTCACCCTTACAATAGATGTCAAACCCAAGAGAGATAATGTCCTGACTCCCATCTTTCTGACCTTTAAAACCCCCATTTGCCATCACCCAGGTGTGGATTTCTTCCCCTTTTGAAATCTCACCCCACCTGCACTGAGGTGAAATAAAAGCCATATCAATTGCACAAACCTGGCCTCCATTTTCCTTTCATCTCATGCCTCAGAATAGTCTTTTACTTTGGCTCCATAACCTTTCATTTGGTGCCAAACCCAGGATGAGTGAAGTCCCTTTGGGGGGCTGAAGTATACCCCATTGGACCCAGTTAAATGAAAAGAAAATGGGGAATCTCTCCAACTCTGCCTAAACTCCATCCAATGGTCAGAACTTTTTGACTAGAACTCCTTTGCTAAACTTTTTCTAACTTCTCTTCCCATCCTCTACTCTTAACTTCCCCTTTCCCTCTCCACACATCTCTGGGTCTCTTACTTCCTTCTCCTCCATTTTTTTTCCCCAGATGGGTTCACACATTGAAGCCTTGCTTCCCAAATCTCAACCTTGGGCACTCCATTGAGCCAGGCTTGCCCATCTGTGCAGCATCTTAAGTTAGGGGATGCCTTCTTGTAGGCCTAGACTCTGGCTGGTTACCCCAGCCTTGTTTTTCCACCCCAGCAATCCAGGCTTGCCTACCCGCCCAGTGCCTCATGTTTGTGGATACCCTCTTGTAGGCATGGGTTCTGGCTAGTTCCCCAGCCTCGCCTCTCGGATACCCTACTGTGGGCCTAGACCCTTCCAGCTGGTTAAGGGCATGTGCAGAGGCCAGGCCTTCTTTTGACCAAAGTCATAAGAGGAGAGTCCAGGTAATCTCTCAGCAGGTGAGGCTCATTGGTCCATTGTCCTACTGTAGGCTGGACCACTTTTGGTAGTTCCGTGAGCCAGGATCACCTGTCCAGTGTCCTCCTGGAGATATGGATCAATTTTCAGTTGGCAGCAGCACACAGAGGCCTGGTCCTCTCTGGCTGCTGTCTTAGTCTGTTCTTCCTTTACCCCCTCGAAAGTTCTCTTTATATCTTAGTTTAAGTCTCATTTATTTTCTACCTCCACTTTCCGATATGGGCACTACTTTGTCACAGATTCTCTCTTCTTCACTTCTAAGCTGTCTTCTAACTCACCACAAGCCTCTCAAGCTCTATCCTGACTTCAAGCCAAAAGTCTCAGTTTTCTGTCTGTCATACTGCTTGGCCTATCTACAAGCTTGACTGTGGCTTGCAGTGGCCTCAACATGGCAACTTTGATCTCTCAATTCTCACCTATCTCGATAATTAGTGTCAAAAATTGTGCATATGATCAGAGATCCCTCATATCCAGGCATTTCTCATACTCCGAAACATTCCTTCCCTATGTTCATCCTGTGAACCCTCTCAGACTCTCCTGGCCCCGTAACACCAGCTTCTCCCGATACCCTTCCACAGCCCCTACTGCTCCTCTCCAACCCTCCTCCTACAATGGCTCCATTCTCTCAATCAGAACACCAGGGAAGTTTCTCCATGTGGGATACCTCTCTTCCATCTATAATCTCCCACCATTCACCCATTCTCATTGCCCTCCAATCTCCATGTCCATATCCTTCTCTTAAATAATAACCCCCATCTCACCACCACCACCCCCACCACACATGGTAGAAAAAAAATGGTGAAATTTCCCCCAGGGCCCTTAGATCTCTCTGTGAGATCTCATTGATCTGGCCTTCAAGGTGTGGCAGTGCCTCTCAGAGCTCCAGTATTGGCTTCGGCTTCCATCATTAAGCAAAACCCAACTACTTCTTAAAACTCTGTGAGACCTCCTGAAAAAAACAAAATCTTCCTCAAGATCATGTTTTAAGGGCATCAAACCAGACTTCTAGGCAAAGCAGTGCCCCAAATCCTTCCCCCCTAAACCGTGTATAGCTGGCAGAGGTCTGGCTGCCAGGCTCTTTCTGAAGATCTGGCACAGACATTCTCAGAACATGAATGAAATTCCCTCCTGAGCCCAGCTGCGAAAGACTGATAACCCCTGGAAAATCAGAATGCCTCCTGTACACCCTTATGGAAAACTGAACTCTAGGTATTTTTGTTTATAGAAGGTAAGCTGATCTTTTCTGTTTTGTAACAAACATGGAAGCAACTTCGTGCACACTGCCGCCTTGTAAAAATCCTCTAAAATTGGGCAGAGATCTCTGTAATGGGTATTAGATGTCCTCTCAGGATTGCTGATGGCCCTGGTAACTCCAGCTGGTTCCCGCCTCTTGCCGTCCATCTTCCTCTTTAGTTATTGTCTGATAAGGTCACTAATTATGATTTTTTACTCATTCTCAGTTTTGAACCAGTAACCCTCCCCTCATGTCTGTTATTAACCAGACAGTCACCACCAAACAATTCCTCATATCCTCACCTTCTTGTATTTCTGCCTGGTTGGGGAATCTCATCCCACCTGCACCCAGGTGGAATAAAGCCATTTTAATTGCACAAACCAGGACTTCATTTCCCTTTCATCTCATGGCTCAGAATAGTCTTTTATCTCTGGCTCCATAAACTTTCAAAATCTTCATGAAAAGGGTATTTAAATTGATACCTGAATAATGAGTGTGAACAGTTCAATTAATGAAGAATGGTTGGAGAGAGGAAATAATGTAGGGAAAATTGTTTCCTGACTTTGAGCACAGCCTTACTTTCTGCTTGAGAGACTTAAAGAGTCACAAGAATGGCATGTGAATTGTGTATGTGCAGGAAGGCAGAAAACTGACCTCTGAGAGAATGTATATGTGAGACGTGGCAACAGAGATTCTCTGGATTCCAAAGGTCTCTTGATGCTAGAGGCAAAGGTTGTGCTCAGGGTTGTGATTTTGCAAAAACAAAGTGAAGACATTCTGTCTGACTTTCTCCACATCCTCCCCAATCAGTGCTGATGTGTGATAATCAGCTTTTATTTATTTCTTTCTGTTTTATGATAATAAATACAGACCCAAGGTTTGCTCGAGAGGACTCCTCTCTGAGCTTCTCTGTCCCCCAATACAGACTCTGTGTCAAGCCTCTTGATTCCTTGTGCCAAAAACCCTTCAAAATAAATGTTTGTCCTTTTGCAGAAATTAAGGTTTGAGATTATGTTAGATTATGAGATAGTTACAAGGCAGAGTCAGGGCTTAAAGAAATTTTAGCAGGGAGAATTTCTACTCTAAATTCTATGGTTTTAGCGATTGTCCTGTTCATCATGGATTTCCTAGTGTCTACTACTGTGCCTTATTCCAGTAGATGTTGAATAAATACTGGCTGAATAATTGAGTGAATAAAAAACTAAAAAAATAAGTGGAGAAGTAATAGGTAACTTGAAATTTAAAGGTTATCTCAGAATGTCAGAGTAAGAAGGTGACAGAGTATCACAGGAAAGAGGCACAAACACACAACCCATAAGTAAGGCTCATAGGCATAGAGATGGTGTATATTTCAGAAAGTGGAAAAACTTCAGTAAGTTTAGAAAACAATGTTGAGAAAAAGGGATGAAGAGACTTATATACCATGTTAAGTGATTTGGACCTAATCTTTAAATGCATGAGAAGCCATAGAACATTTTTATGCAAAAGAACAAGATGATCAGGTTTGTGTTTTGGAAAGATGGTTCTGCCTACAGTGTGAAAAAACAGGATTAGAGTATAAGAAATCAAGATACAGGAGAAAGGGTGAAGGCTCTTGCAGTCATCCAGAAAGCAGATGCAGGTAGCCTGGGATGCAATAAGGCAATAGAGGTAGGAAATAAAACAGATTACCAAGATTTTTAGGAGTCTGAATTGACAGGATCAAATGCCAGATCTGTTACAGATCCTTTAATTATGCTACAGGTCACTAAGTCTTCTGGTAAGTTCTAACAGAATTACACTTAGGTCTATTTTTCTGTGTTATACACTTACTTTGTAATCCTTTGTATCTATGTGTAATTAAATAAAAACATCCTCTCAGGTTCATATCTGAGGTAAAATGTATCTATTTTATATCTAAAATACTCAAAGGGACTAAGTTAACAGCCAGCTGCTAAGTTGATTATGGTGTAGTGATACTTAAAAGCTACCTAGAAATAATGCCCTTTGGCTTGACTGGTCACCCAGGCGATGCAAGGAAACAAAGGAGCATGAGTCACTAATGATATTCTGGTTTGTTAAATATGTTTTAGATCGTACATGCATAAATAGCCTACCATAGATATCCCACATGTAATTGCAGATAAACAAATTATTGCTACCTAAGGAGTGTGGCTGCTTGTTAGTAAGAGTTTTGAGGTGCAAAGAACTATTTTTGAAGAGGTTTGTTGAAAAAAATATGAGTGATAAAAAATGAGTTATTCTACCTGACTTGCAAAACCTGCCAGTCTGTTTCCATCCTCAGCATCGTCCCCTCCTATGACAATAGACATCACTCACTAAAAAAGTATTCTCAGGGAGAGGAAAAGAAAGAGATCAGATGACCTAATAAGTTTGGCCATGTGTAACTTCTATGATTCTTAGAATTCAGGATCTGCTGGGGGTAAAGTGAAGCAGCCCAGTCATGGGAAGGCCCAAAATATGGATTTATTTTGAGATTGTTTTTAATCTCACTGGTACTTTCCGAGTCATAATGTCAACAGGAAAAGACTGATAACAATTTCTGCTCACAAAAAAACTTGATGAGATCAGTCTACAATTCTGGGAAGAGGAGGATCTTCCAACCTATCTTGCCATATGCATTGTATATGAATGCTCAGCTGTTAGGAATTGGGCTGTAAAACTCAGTGACAGCTCCAGAGAAATCCCAAACATTCTCCACAGAAAAAATGATCACCAGTCAAACTACTTCTCAGTTTTACAAGAATCACTGCAGTCCTGCTGAAATGGATCTTGGTTAAGGTTTTCAGGGTATTACAAACCTTCGCTTCCTGTAATTGAAAATCTATCTGGTTATGATTCAAAAGCTTCTAGTATTGCATGTTTCAAGAATTCTGTAGAACCACTTTTGAAATAAAGGTCAGCATTAGACAAGGTAGCAAGAGCTGCGAGGTCAGTTAGGTCTTTAAAATAAAGCACGCAGACTTAGCTTCTTTAGTTATGTTTCCAAAAGCTGAATACCCACCAAAACACAGACTCCCCACGTATCCTTCCGGAAGGAGATGATTAAAAACAGAGTTAATGAAGAGGCTATAAAACTCTAACAGCAATGAAACATGAGTTGATTAGACCACCACAAGGCAACTGGGAGTATGTCAACCCTACCTATTTGCAATTAACAGATAAATATAGCATTTTCTTTCAGCTTTCTCAGCTTAAAACTTATGTATTCTACAGCAATTCCCAGACCCAATTAGCATTTTCCCAGTGAAAATTTCCCATACTCTGATTTCTGACTGTGAATTATATAAAATAAACATGTATCTCGATTTCTCACCTTTTTAAAAATAATTATTCCCTCATCAAGCACTCATCTTCATGCCTTTCCTGCTGTGATATATTTATTCATTCAATCAAAAAATGACAACTATAACAAAACTTCACTGAGCTCAGGCTTGGACTGAGTGGGCTGAGAAATAAAGACAAATTTAACAGTGTAATCTATACTCTCATTTGGAAGGCAAACTGTACAGAATAAAAGCTGAAAATTTTATACAATGGCCTTGAAATGCAGATTTAGCACAAAATAAACACATAAATATTATATATATCTTTTTCTGGAAAATATTCCATGGTCTAGTTTTATCAAAAATACAGTGTATGATATTCACTTTTTTCTGAGTTGATTTCTAAATTAAGATTGCTACCCTTATTAAATAATGAATAAACTATGAATCTTAACTATCAGTAAATTCCATACATTGCCCAAAATATTCTCTTTTTCTAATTATATAATAACAAGAAACCATCTCATGTAAAATCTAATTTTTACTTAAAAATTATATCTACTAATGCTTTTTTTTAAAAAAAAAATGCATGTTTAAATAGTTGTGTCAGCTTTCAGTTTGCTAGTAAAATAATATAGTTATTGTTTTAAGAAATTTGGAAAAATGAGTTAACTGTTCTAAAAATAAATTTTCTCTGCCACTGGCTAACAGTTGAAATTTAAACCTGCTTTGATAGTAAACCCTATAAATCAGGTTCATAATAGAAATTCTGACAATCTTTTTATGATATTAATTGGTGAAATGTGTCATAAGAATTGAAGTCTTGAAATTTCCCATGGCACTTAAGTTTCTCTTAGCATAGACAGCAGGGGTAGAATCACCCAGCTTCAGAGTGTGTAAACTAAATATTTATAGACATTAGAATGTCTATGATTTGAGTACTAAATGATATTAGCAATGTTAGCACATGTGAAGGGGACTTGGGTACCCGGATAATTGGTCCTACAGGTATGAATCTACACTCTTTTCTAGCTGTCTGTGTTTTAAAGTTTGAGCCTTAAATTTTATTTTATTTTATTTTTTTTAAATATGGAACGCTTCACGAATTTGCGTGTCATCCTTGAGCAGGGGCCATGCTAATCTTCTCTGTATCATTCCAATTTTAGTATATGTGCTGCTGAAGCAAGCACTGAGCTTTAAATTTTAAAAAATAAAATTAAAATGTCTGATCTTTAAAACTTAGACAACTGAAAAATACGAGAGATTCTTCTTAGTGATTTAGAAAACCAGTATTTACATAGTAAGTGTCAATCTTTAATACTAGTAACATGACTCAAAAAGTTTCTGTTTATGAGAAAGTAAATGAATTCTACACAGGATGCCATCTTTATAATCATGAAACTTGTACACACCTTAGGTATCTTGACATATAAACTATTAGTTGAAATTCCTTTAAATCAATAATACAGTTATTAGTTGCATAAAGATTGTTAGTCAACAACAAACCTCATATACAACAGAGGTCCCATAAGTTTATAATGGAATGGAAAATTTTTATCATGTAGTGACACTATAACCATTGCAATCTTATACGTGTAGTGTAATTACTCTATATTTTCATAAATTTACTGTAGCCTAAGTGTACAATGTTTATAAAATACAGTATTGTACAATAAACAATGTCTTGTGTCTTCACAGCCTCTCACCACTCACTCACAGATTGTATTTTTATTCTGCTTTTCTATGTTTAGACACCCAGGTGCTCATACTATTAGATAAAATAA
Organism: Otolemur crassicaudatus; assembly: GCA_963574585.1. Taxonomy (NCBI): domain Eukaryota; kingdom Metazoa; phylum Chordata; class Mammalia; order Primates; family Galagidae; genus Otolemur; species Otolemur crassicaudatus. The sequence goes on along the minus strand of CAUYQS010049028.1, from coordinate 18,281 downwards.
TATGAGGTACAGTTTCACAGCCTATGCAATAAGCTATGCCACATAGGCTAGACCCTCTAGTTTTGTGTAAGTACACTCTCAGATGCTCACACATGATGAAATCACCTAAGACATGTTTGTCTGAAGGTATTTTCATTGTTAATCAAGGCATGATTTTACTTATAAAAAATTTCTTAGACACTATGAAGATCCCAAGAGAGAGCCATTAATTGTATAGGCTAGGGAATAGAAAACTTTTGATTAGATTCTTAAAAGACAGCTAAAAATTTCCTAAGTATATAAGATAAAAGGAGGAAAGAAAACTCAGCAGCATCAAAACAACATGAGAAGCAAGGCAGAGAAACAAATGAACAGATATTGTGCTTATGAAGGACAACTCTTCAGAATGGTGACACATAAGCCTGAAGGTAGCAAAAGCAGAGGGAAAGTAACTTGAAATAAACTAAATCACAAAGTGATAAATTCCAGAGGAAAGACCTATAGGATTCAGTTGCTGGGTAAAGTTGTATCCTTGGGCAAATCATTAAACTATTATGTATCTCAGTTTCCCCCTGTTTTAATGCAGAGAGCGACATAGATAACCTCCACAAGATTCATGTAGAGGTTATTATACTATGATGTATCTCATTACACCATTATGTACCTCAGTTTTCTCCTGTTTTAATGCAGAGAGCGACATAGAGAACCTCTACAAGATTCATGAGTGACACATTATATTGGTGTCTGAAAAGACTACTTTTTTTTTTATCATTATTTGGTGAAATTTACAGATTCAGAAATGAATATCTGCATCTGCCTGTATTTTAATTTGCCCACAGTTGTTACACAGTAAAGTTGAAGGCCACCAACAGGGAAACACATGATGAAATCCTTATAAATTCAATACATAATTTGAGGGCCAATAAAAAAACAGCGTACAAACAACAAGGTTCACATAATTTTTTATAGTAGATCTTCAACTAATGCATCTATAACCCCAAAACACTTAGTAATGCTTACCTATATTACAAGAAAATGCATTGGAGTACTAGGAAGGTCTAAAACAATGTTAGTAACAGCCCATAGTGCTCACAGATATTTTCTCATTTAATACCAGATCAATTCTGTGAAGTAAACTCTTATTATTCTCATTTTAAAGATGAAGAAATGAATGCTTAGTGAAGTTGAGTGACTTATTTAACAGGATATGGCTAGTAGGTTAAAGAGCAATGATGTTGGAACCACGAGTGTCTGACTCCAGAATCTCAATTCCCTAGTATCTTCAGATGGATGATATATGGAAAAAAAGTACTGTTATATATCTGTAATAATAAATAACGGTTTAGTAACAGGAAAGCTACCATTTATTAAGTGTCTGCTATGTGTGAAAGATTGCTACACATCTCACTTGCACTATCTTTTAAAATCCTCACATCAATCTTAAGATTTAAGCATTATTTCCACAAATTAAATGACAAAAAAAGAAAAGAAGCCTTGGAGTTAAGCTGTATAATTTGTTTAGGGTTATAAAGTTAGCAAATGACAGAGTTTAAAGTGTAGACATTTTTGAAATCCAAAGTCTATTGTCTGCTTAGACTGCTATACTTTCTAAGGAATTAAAGTAATGCCTATTGCAATTGGGAAAAATGTGTCCACAATTTTGAAGCAAAAGATGGCATTACTCCAGATACACATAATGCCTGGATTAAATATAAATTCTAATTACTATCATAAATCATCATAGAGTCTCAAAGAATCCCACAAGATTATTTCTCTAGATTATGCCAAATTCCTTTATATGGTCAGTTTATTCTTTTAAAAATCACTACCACCTTTTGTTTCAATATAATGGTTAAGAGAAAACTCTCACTAGGCCTCTCAAATATTTAATCTCACCTCAACTTTACACATAAATATTGCAATGGCTCATTTGGCTGCATAGTATCAAGTCAAAATCCATAGTCTGACATTTATGCCTTCCATAATGTGGTCTATGTTTAATTATCAATCAAGTCCTACATGTCATAATTTCAACATAAGTCCTTCACTTCATTTTTAATATTCTGCTTTTTCAACATTCTCAACTTTCTTTTATCTTTGTAATTTTGCCCATCTTATTTCAATATTGGAGAACATGCTTTACTGGAGTCACCTTTCTGAAAATTGGCAATTAAAGCTGAAAATTCACAGCATTTTACAATATCTTGTGACCTATCTGGCAAGCCCATAAAAGGTGGCAAAATATTCCCCTACTAACATTAAAGGACTGATTTATAATTATCCTTTTCATTTTCTATGGTGATGTTTTTAGATAATACTTCTGAGAGTATTTTCAATTATCTGCTTACAATTGTTATATAACTAACTATTATACAACATACTTGGAAGAAAAACTATCACAAGAATCCTGGCCATAACTTACTGTCATTTACTCATCTACATGGCTACGAAATACAGCAAATCTTCTATATAGGGAATATTAGGTTATTTGGAGTGTACTTTAAAAAAAATCACTAATGCCTTGTTTTTACTGGGTTTCTTAGAATTTTGAAAAGTCACATTTATCTGTCACAAGACATAATCGTCTTTTGAAGGTTTGTGTTTAGCAGATGGTCAGTGTCTGTAGCCAGCATGCCTATCTGTCTGTGTTACATTGCATTTGCTCCTGCTAGCAATGCACACATTATCAACGCATACTCCACAGCTAGGAGTTTTTGCAGTTTTTTGCCAGGGCTGGGTTTGAACCTGCCACATCCAGCATATTGGGCTGGCACCCTACTCCCTTGAGCCACAGGCACCACCCTCAGCCTATTCCTATTTAGTGAGATATTCAAGCTATAACATTTATTTATGGAATTGATAATTGTGATGGAGTTCTATTCATTATATTTTGTGAAGATCCATTGTTTAGTTTTATCCTTTGCACCACTGTGGAAGCTAGGTTTTTTTCCTTTACTTTCTGGGTGTTTACTTTGCTGGTGGTCTATTGTAATGGTCAGTATGGGAAATAGGTCTACATACTTCCTATAGAGCTGGCCTTATTGTGGTGAATTGCCTCGATGTTTGCATATCAGTAAAATATTTGATTTCTGCATTGATTTTGAAGCTTAGTTTAGTAGGATATTAAATTTGGGGCTGAAAATTGTTTTGTTTAAGATGGTTATAGGTAGCTGGTCATTTTCTCCTGTCTTAGAAAGTTTCAGCTGAGAAGTCTGCTGTCACCTTGATGGATCTGCCTCTGTACATCAATTGGCACTTACTCCTAGCTGCTTGTAGAATTTTCTCTTTTGTCTCAACTTTGGATAAATTCTTTACAGTGTGTCTTAGAGATGAACTATTTGTGTTGAGGTGACCTGGAATTTGAAATTTTCTAAAAGGAGTCTTTTCACAATCTTTAGTGATACTTGAGAAGTTTTCATTTATGATATCCTTCAGTAGGGGTCCATTCCTTTGGGCTGTTCTTCTCCTTCAGGAATATCTATAATTCATATGTTTGAATGCTTCATCAAGTCCCATAATTTTCTGAGTGAAAATTTTATTTTCTTTCTCTTCTTTCTCTTGAACTGCCTGGGTAAGCAGACTTTATCCTCTCACTCTAAAATTCTTTCTTCTTCATGGTCTAAACTGTTATTGAATTTTCTACTGCATCTTTGAGTTCCCTGATTGGCTCCTTTTAGTCCTTCATCTCACCATGTCCTTTATATATTCTTCATATCTTTCATCTATTTTTTGGTTCTATTTTTCCACTTTCTGATCCCTTCCCTTTATTTTTTTTACCATCCATATTTTAAATTCTCTTTCTGTCATTTTCATTAATTATTTATAGGTTGAAACTGCTGTGATCTCTTATGGGGGTTGCTCTATTCTGTTTCTTCATGTGGTCAGAATTTTTCTGTTGCTTCCTCCTCGTGTCTGTTTTCTTCTCGTTTACCTCCTGCCACAACTTTTTCCTTCACTTAACATTACTTGTTTCAGAGCTTCCTTCAAAAGGAAGATAAAGATAAAGAACAAAACAGGAGAAAGAAAAGATAAAGATAGAAAGGGGGGGGAAGGGGGTTTGTTTGGAAGGAAACGGCTGAAAAAAGGACAGTAAGAGAAAAAGAGTATGACAGTGGTGGTGTTCTGTGGGATGCTTAACCACCCCCTCAGCTCTAGAACTTTTAGTGGCTGAGTTGGATGAGTTCCTCCAAGTCAGGAGCTCCTTATCAGCCTGAGTAAAAGCAAGGCCCCTCCCCCCACTAAATACAGCAAGAAATTGGCAGTATGTTGCAGTATGGATGTACCAATACCTTCTTTCCAAAGCCCAAAGGGAGAAGTACACTGAAGACCATGAGTTTGTGGCTTCCTTAAGCCAAACTAATGCTGTGACACCCCAACCATCAGTGAAGAGGAAAAAATGAAAAAATAAAGTAAAATAAAAACATTAAAAATGTAATTGTATAAAATTAAGAAGTAAAAGTTGTATGAGAAATTTATATGGGAAAGACAAGAAAAGTAGAAAATTACTATCAAAAGAGAAAAAAGGAGAGAAATCAAAAACAAAGAAAGAATAAAAGGGGCTGAAAAACCCTAAGAAAATGAAGGAGCCCTTATTGTTAAAAAAAAAAAGGTAAAATGAAAAATAAATGCAAACAAATTAAACTACAAAAAAAAGAATAAAAGAGAAAAAAAGAAAAAACTAAGAAAAAACTTGAAAAAGAAACAAAAAATGTAAAACTATCTATATATATATCACAATATATTGCCTGGATTCCATATGACACTGTGGTGTTAGGAGACAGTGAACATACACTGGAACTTCTGTATGTGATCAGGCTCTGAAGGCACTCACAAATTGCAAAGGAGACTGATCTTTTCTTCCTTATTTCTTTGACCTCAATTCAGGTCTGTTTGCTTTGTCAGCATTCAGTCCCCCATGGGACTGGGGTCCCAAAGTTCTCACCAGACTACCCAGGAGGCTCATAAGACAGGGTCCCCTGACAATAATGAGGCCCTTCCTAGAGGTGCCGGCACCACTTAGCTCACCCCAATGATGAACACTTGAACTTAGCAGGTGCCAGAGCAAGCTATGCACTAGAACCCCATGGACTGTTTATCCCACACATGGTAGTCTTCCTACAGCAAAGCTGATGGTAGAACCACCACATGGACCATTCAACCCCAGCCTCTAGACACTGATTGAATCTACTCACTAAATTAGCAAGTAGCCCAGACCATAAACAAATTGTGGAGGACAACTCTTTCCTTTCCCAAGCCCTCCAATAAAGAGCTGGTGGCCTTTATTCATATCAAGTACCTGACTTTCACTTTAGTTTTCCTCAGCTCCAGACCTCCCATTGGCTCCTGAAGTCTCCTGATGCTTCATTATGACCCAGACTGATGTTTCTGTATAGATTCTTACAGCCAGAAGTGGCTGAAGGCTACTTTTCCTTGTATCACCACAAGTAGCTGGTAAAGAGATGTCTCTAGTCAGTTATCCTGCTCTACTCCTTCCAATCCTGATTGTGATCATTTAAGAGAGATGACCCAGGCCTTTTTTTGATGGATTATTAGCTAAATTTGTAGAATTTACTGAGACATTGCAAAACGATCTATTCCATTACAGAAAGTTTAAAGTTTTAGAATTATTCTTTTACTCATGTCTGTATAAAACTGATACTGAATAACTGATTTTTAAAAGAGATTTTGGATGAGAACTGCTCTTTCTTCACTTGCTTTATTCCTCACTTTACTTATTATAGTAATCTGAATTTTGGGTGTAAGATGACAAGGAAAGTAATAAACTATTAGCTGCTTCTTGCTGTGAATACCTTTAGAAACAGAAAAATGTCTTTATTTCTGGAAATCCTAGACAACAATGGTGGAAACGAATTCATTTCTGAGGCTTCAGAATTGAATGTGAAGTATAATGTTTTGAGGGTCACTATCAGGAACCTGTGTTCAAACTCAAAAAAATGAGCTACCTATCTACTTGGGAAACAGATTTATTCATTGAATTGACATGATCCTGATAGTATTTATTTTTTATATGTACTAGTGGACTTATCTGCTTAAAATATTTTAAGACGAAATTATCAGTCTTTTGCATTTCTTTAATAGAGACTTCTAAAATTGCAAAACTAAAGAAAATATTGTAATTCATATTACTTCCTGTTTAGGTCAATCCTTTCAGTTGTATAAAAGACTCAGCAAGGAAATGTAAGATTAACTCTTTCAGGAATGTGAAACTTCTAACCATTTTTTCTGTGTGAGACTGAATTACAGATAAGAGCTAAAATGAGCATCTATCTTTCTCAGCACCTTTACTCACACATAAACACATAAACAAAAGTGTGATTTTAGCTAAGGTTCAAAACAATTGTTGAATGGTTAAAAAAAACTTTTAAGAAACTGCTAATCTACAGGATGTCCCAAAAGTTGCCCCTAAATTTGCCATATATGGGTAAAAATGGGAAATTGTAGTTAAATGTACCTATAGTTATAAAAAGTTCAATATAAAAAGTGTATAAAATATTTATAAAATATTCTTTATATGTCACCAATCTCTTTGTAAAATTTTATAATGAATATTTTATAAATAAAGATACATTTAGCTACAATTTTCCATTTTCCCCATATATGGCAACTTTAAGGGTGATTTGGGGGCACAATATTTTATGGTATAGATTTTGGATTCTTTCAAAATCCCCTATTCCACTATTTCTCATAATATCTATTTTCAATTTAAACCCTCAAGAGTTTTTATGAAATGGCTAATTCAGGACTCTCAAAGATCATTTTTTTTGGTTCATTCCACATTTCTGTATATATAGGTTTTAAATGTTCTGCTAATTGCTCCCCTGAGGGAATTACAGTTATATTGCCCTAATTCTGGCTCTATCTTAAAGGTCATTCATTCTCAGCTTTTGAAAATACAGTTAGTTTTATAATCCTTTCAAGGAATGAGAAGGCCTTCTTGGTCTTTTATATCTTGCTTTCTAGTTATTCAAATCTTGCAGATAATCTACACAGTGTGGATGTTGTATAAAATCTCAGAAAGTCCCAAAATTTCTAAATATTCTAGTTGTGAGATATTAAGATAAAAGCCCAGTAAATTATTTTTCATCCTATTTAATTTTAAACATACAAGTGACTCATTATTCAAAGCCCCAATCAAAAGCATACAATATTAGTGGCCTGTGGGCAGTTTTTGAAATAAAAAATCTGGTTGAAAATTTCAACAATCATTTATAATTTTCTTTGATGTGATAAGGATGGTAGTAGTTTAAGTAAAATCAGTGAATCAGTTTCCTTTCTTTTTCCTTTTAATTTCCATGTGTATTTCAAGGTCTTTTATCAGAGTTCCATTAATTCTCAGAATAATAATCCTAAAAAGAAAATAGCCATGAAGGAAATCAGAATGTATAGAAGAAGAAAGGCTAATAATAAGTACTAAGCATTTAATATATGCATGTGTTATGCATTTTGGTTTTTGAGCAATGTTTTTATGTGCCAGTGCTGAAAATGTAGTGTTGAGAGTAGAGATGTGATAATTCAGCATTGATACTGTAAAGAAAAAAAAATACATAGTGTTGAAAATATTCTATATTATCATCAAATGGAAACAATGTTGAATTTATAATGGCACAACCTGAAACAGAAATGAATAAATTACCAGTTCCTATAGTCATACTGGTATTGCCACAGTAAGTGTATTAGAATGGGACACTTGCTAGTCTTCTTTAATGTCAGCCCAAGTGGTGCTTCTGAGGTGAGTAAATTCAAGTGATTTGATTAACATGAAACCAATGAGAAATAAAAACAGCTTTTTTTGGTGTTCATTTTGAACATAAACATTGATTAAAATAAAGAACAATTTTTTGACCATAGGCATTGTGTTGACCATTAAAAATTATGAAAAATGGAAAGACTTTATTTTGTATTCATCAGGGCCTATAACTATGTTAGATCACGTAGATCATAGTAGCAGAAATATATAGTGGTTTTTTTTGTTGTTATTGTTTAAACTCATCAAAATAGTAGCTCTCAGCAGTTTTGAAAATGCTAGATGTTAAAGCATTTAGAACATCATACGAAATATCATTTGGTAAATAGTCCATAAAAAAACAAGTTATTTTTTATTTGATTTTAAGGAGGTTAGAGAGTATTGGAATGATTGATATTATTATAATACTGTATTAATTTAGATACAATCACATAATTTACAACATATTTTCAAGAGTAATACAAAAGGAAATGATTTAGTGGTTGCTGCAATACTTTAAGAAGTCAACTTAGACCCATATTATACATTTCATAGTTTAAGTAAAAGTGAAAGAAAGTAAGGATAGGGGAGCATGAGAGGGGATAAGAGATAAAAACTGATGACTAGGTACAGTGTACACTATTCTGGTGACTGGCACACTAAAAGCCCTCACTTCAACATAATATTATTCATTCAGATAACAAGAACACTTGTACCTCCTACTATTTTGTTATAAAAAATTAGATTTATAAAAAGTATTTTGTTTGATAAGAAGGCAAAATTATGAATAAAATATGACTTCATTTTGTTACTCATCTAAGAAAACTGTAGATATATTATCATAATGCTATCTTTCACATAAAGGTTAATTTCCTTCTTCATTTTGCTGGTACAACATATCAAATTGGTAGAGAAGATATAGTAGACTATAAGAAGCTAAAAATCTAGGACATGATAAGAGGGCGATTGGTGGGACCACGTCTATGGTTCATCTTACAAAGGTACATGTGAATCTTTCTAAATGTAGAATATAAATGTCTTAACACAATAACTAAGAAAATGCTATGGAAGGCTATGTCAACCAGTTTGATGAAAATATTTCAGATTGTATATAGAACCAGCATACTGTACCCTATGACTGCATTAATGTACACAGCTATGATTTAATTAAAAAAAAAAGAATTTGGTCTTATTATTTCTGGTCATTTTATCAAACATATAATAAGAATATGGAATTTTAGATAAAACCTGTAGCTTAAACTCCCTATTGCAAATGAATATAACATACTAATAAAATATGAACATGTCGAAGTAGTAGGTATGGAAAATCTTAATATAAATTTTACCATTTTCACATTCTCTGCAATATAGCTTTTTCCCTTAGTGTAGTGCTATTTGCATGGTTCATTGTAGAGGAATTTGAGTTATACAAAAAAGTAAAAAGTAGCAAGAATATATAAATTGTGGGAGAGTTAAAGAGTGAAATGTATATCCTGGAGAAAGGATAAATTTCTAAATAATACTTACAGATCATGTAAAACTAATCTGTAATACTACAGATGACTCATTAAAGATGGTAAAATAAACTTATGTGGTTCACAACATGTAAAACCGTTATTATGTAGTTTACCCTAAACTGCAATGTGTTAAGCTAAGTTTACTTTATGTTATTTTCACTACTATCCCTATTGACAGATAGTAGTAATGGTCATAATTCTGTAATTATGAGAAGATAATAATATCTTTACAAAAGTTTTCACCATAACATTTATAAGAGAAAAAATTAAAAACCGCTTAAGAGTTCAGGAAAAGGGAATACATTGATTAAACTATGGTTCTCTCACACAAGGGAATATTATATAGCTTATTTAAAAGATGATATAGGCCTATATTAATATGACAATGTCATAAACACTGAATAAACTATTAAGTTACATAACATATATAGTTTAATGTAATTTGTATAAAATTATACATTTCTCTTAAAACACCATTGTGTGTGTGTATATATATAACATCACAGCTACATATTAATTTCTACATTTCAAAAAATATTCATCAACATGTTTAGTATGAGTAACTACAGGCAATGGAATTTTTGACTGAATTCTTCCTTAAAAATATTGGTTCTATGTTGTGATTTTCTTCATAATAAGACTTATGTGGCCAGAATAGTTAATTTTAAAACAAAATGCTAATAATAAAGATCTTGGTTCCTCTTTGTCAAATTAAATCATCATGCTTTCACAATACTTTTCAGGGTTTCACATGCTAAAACAGCATTCTATGACTTAAGGTATACTATAATGATATACAATAGAACATCCATAGTTCACCACCTCCTTACACAAGTTAACCTACTTTTCACAGACCAGACCTGCACTACATTTACTAAGGCCTAGTTCCTACATAAGGAATTGTAACCAGTTTGTTACAGTTTACCTTGGGTGGGCAACTACTATATTTCAATTAGAGTCGAATTCTACCATATCCTAAAACAATACACTATTAGATGCTAAAAACTTTATATTGGTATATATGTTTATATTAGTTGGATGTTAGTAAGTTAAGTACTAAAATACCCTTTAAATATTCTTTTAAACTTTTAGCTATATATATTTACCTTCTTAAAGAATATTTAAATATTAATAATTCAACTGTTTCTTTTATTTGAATTTTACAGATCAACAGTTTTAGTTTCCATTCCTAAAAAGATGAGAGTGATTTTAATATTCTTACATATCATAAAACCCTTACTTAAGGAAACAGAAAATGACATACAAAGGCACAGACACCAAATGAATAAAATTTAATTCTCATAGTTCAAATGATACATATGGATTATGGTTTAGTTTTTTGTATCTCTAGCCTATGATGTAACTAAGAAATAATAAAGCCCCAGAGCACTTAAAGTTAAACCAGAAATTCAAAGAAGGAAATACAATATGTACTTAGACGTGGGCACGGATTTATTTCAATGGAAATAATGTACACTTTTCAATGTTTGTTCTTTATATTTCATATATATTTGGAAAGGATGAAGAGACACATTTTAGGGAAAAAACAAGAAAATGTCAATGTTCTTAAAAGAAACTCTAACTCTTTACCTATTCATCTCCTTTTAAAAGGTATGACATTGAGTTATAATATGAGAATTAGTGTGAAAACAGAATTTAAATTGATATGTTTGCCAGTGTCAGACTTGCTTAAATAGATGAAATATGAAACTTCAGTACTTTTAAACATTTACAGCTGTTCTGATAGTTTATGTGCGTGAAAATGTGTGTGTATGTGTGTGTGTATTATGTACCAATAATGCAAGTGATCCAATAAATTCAGTTGGCTTTCATCTGACTTCCTCTGAGTTTCAGTGTCAAAAATTGATTATTATCAGAGACAAGAAAAATAATGGAATATAAAGCATGGTTGATCAAAATATTACTCTAAATATGTCAAGAGAAAAAATGTAAGCCGGGCAAAAGAGTGCTAGAATGTATTGATTTGTTAAAAGCATAAACAGAATGCTGTGATAAGAATTTTTAAAATACTTTTTTCATGTGGAGAATTTGATTTTGAACCAGAATAAAAATAAAACAAAGTCTTCACTATGCTTTCTGTAAATGACTACATCTCATTCCAGACAGTCTGGAAAAGAACTCGGTACATTATTTTCAAATTTACTTTCTGTTGTGCAAAATTAACAACCCAAATTGCCTATTGCTAATCAGCAAACACCAGCCAGTTTTGCCACAACAGGCAACTATTTGGAAATTTTAAAACTATCAGCTTTGGCTAATGGAGTTAAATACTTGGAGTTCTTGTCCAGCCCAGGATTTTGACTTTTAATTCCAGGGCACACTGACCTCTTCTACTGCAAGCCCTTTATAGCTTAAGGCTCTGCTGAAATCATTCTCTTAAGTTAATCAGATTTCCACACTAGGGTTCCACAGTAGGAAAGAGAATTCATATAAATTAGCTCTTTTCCCACCTGCAGTTTTTCTTTGGTTCAGAAGAGCCTTATGCAATAATTTATTGTATACAAAGAATGGTTCTTGGTAACCTTCCTAAGCAGAACTTTCCATTTTGGTCTTTAGCACCAAATAATCAATAGGGATGAATTGAGCATTTTACCTCAACTATATCACCGTCATAATTACTATATATTTTTAAGACCTTGTATATGTACTGTACTCAACATAGCTGGAAGTATAATCAGGAAAATTTATTTCTTGTATTTTGGGTAATTTTTACCATGTACAACATATTTCCAAAAGTATTTTATTTATTCTATACTCCTAGAGATTTTCTAAACATGTATGGAGGAAAATAAAAATGATAACTTAAAAGGGAGTAAGTAAAGAGAAAGATCCACACAGGTAGAAATGATAAATCCTGTATCCCCCAAAGTTATATCTTCCCAATGATAAAATGGGGTCTGTGGTGTGCAAGATAATAGTGCCACAAAGATGATCAAGTCCTAACCCTGGAATTTGTAACACGTTACATTATATTACACAGTTGACTCTAAATATGTGATTAAGATTGCAGATCTTGAGAGGGGGAGATTGTTCTGGATTTTCCAGGTTGGCCATATCTAATCACATGCAACCTTAAAAGTGGAGAATTTTACCTAACTGTGATCAGAGGAAGATGTGACTACAGAATAATGGTCAGAAAGATGCAACACTGGTGCCTTTGAAGATGGTTGAACGAGGCCTTGAGCAAAGCAATATAGAACACATCTAGAAGCTGAAAAAGGCAGAGAAATAGATTTTGCCCTTGAGCCTCTAGAAAGGAATGCATGCCTGCCAACATCATCTTAGGAGTTGTTCCTGACTTCTGACTTACAGAACTATAAAATAATAAGCCTGTATTATTCTAAAACACTAAGTTTGTGGTAATTTGTTACAAGCAATGGGAAACATACAGGATTAAGACTAAAACTTCCCTCCCATACAGTTCCTCTTACCATAATCTTTGAAAAAATGAAGAATGTTAGTATACTGTTTGAAAGACTTGAAAGTGTACATTTATTTAGTAATTTTTGGTCTCTCCAGAATCCTGTCCAACAACTCTTACCATGCATGGTGCAGCCATAATATCCAAGCTAAGTAAATAGGATTCCTTTTCCAGGGGCATTGACTCTTTACCAGTGATCAATGAAGGGTAAGAGTTGGTAAAGTATTTTGCATAGTCTTATGTCCAGAACTACTCTGCTTTTGATTCTGTCTCTATTAAAGACCCTCAGTATCCTACTTTTCTGAATAGTTATGATCAATCTGATATTCTTCCAAATAATAGTTTTGCTATTACTGTTGTTTATAACCAAAACTTGTCCCTTTAATTTGCAAACAAAGAATCCTAAATGTCCTATACACCACTTAATGTGTATGCCTCCTTGGCCTTTCAGGAGTTTGAGATGTCTGATAATATTGAAGTATATTTCCTTGTATTATTCTTTTACAGTCTCTCTTTAACTGAGAAGACTTTCACATCTGGATTCATTGGTAACATACTTTTATTTTCCATTTGACTTTGCTGCAATTATCCCTTATTTCTCATCAAAAGTGATTTTCTTTCATTCATAGTCCTTCAAGAAAATAGCTAATCTAAAAAGCTCTATTAAGAGATACTATGCAGCCCTAAAGAAAGATGGAGATTTTACCTCCCTCATGTTTATATGGATGGAATTAGAAAATGTTCTTCTTAGCAAAGTATCTCAAGAACAGAAGAAAAAGTATCCAATGTACACAGCCCTACTCTGAAACTAATTCATAGCTTTTATAGGAATGTCCTAACCTAATTATAGCCTTAGAATATGGGAAGGGGGTGGAAGGGAGAGGTGAAGTGGGTGGATGAGAGGAGCAAGGGTGATTGGTGGGGTCACCTCTATGGTCTATCTTACAAGGGTACAAGTGAATCTTTCTAAAAGCAGAGTATGAACGTTTTAACTCAATAACTAAGAAAATGACACGAAGGTTATGTAAACCAGTTTAATGAGAGTATTTCAAAATGTATATGAAAACAGCACACTGTACCCCATGATTACATTAATATATACAGTTATGCTATAAGAAATAAAAATAAATAAGTAAATAAATAAAAGAGATGCTAATGGTCATCCTAAATGTATATACATACTATTATATCCAGAGAGCCCTCAATAAAATTTTTTCACAAAACTATATTTTTTCACAAAACTATAATGATTATATTAGTAATAATTAATTACTGGTCAAAGTAAGATGGATTATTTTTAATTTTACATTTTTTAATAAAATTTAATTTTATTTATTCTTGGACTACTTACTACACTTACTCAAGGAAGTTCAATCTTTGATTCTTTCTTAAGTTTAGAAAAAGGGTAATTCATGAGTGGGTATCAGAGGAGACCAAATCATTGCAGATGAAATCTTCCATGTATGTATTTAAACTCTGATTTTTACAGTAAAAAAATTACTAATAAAAGATTCTCTCCCCTTACTCCTCTTTACGTTCTTATTTTAGAAAGCAGAGTATATGATTACAAAGAAGGAGGAAAGGCAATAGAGAATGTTCTCAGGGTACTAAAGCTATTACGATCTTAAAAAGAGGAACATTAAATTCAGAGGTTATTGGTTTTTACTAATGGTACAGAAGCAGGAGAAATGGTTAAAAATCTTAAAAATACATAGGAATTGTGGTTTAAATTAATCTCAAGACTACCATCTATATTCTTTCTAGTACTTGAGTGATGATAATGACCTAACATTAGACATACCACCTTTAAATGAAAGGTTATGTTCACAAGAGCAAATTGAAAAATTGGAAAGCATCCAATCCATCTGATCAATAAATGAAATGAAAACATCATTCAGTTTAGAAAATTCCCTTGTGAGCTTTTTTTACCAGGTAAGACTTTCTGCTTGCAATGGAGTAATTAACTGTGGGCTTTAGACTCCATGAGATTGCCTGAAGTGAAATTTTGATTTTTCTACTCATAAGGTAAGTGACTTTTGGCTAATTACTTAGTAATTATGCTTTTCATCTAAAAATGGCAAAAATAATAATCTCTGAACTTGATTAGACTATTGTGAGGATTAATTTAGACAAGACATATAAACTACTTGGCACAATTTTTAGCCTGTAGCCAATTCTCAATATTTTATATGTATTATTTCTATCATTATTATGTCTAAATTTGCATCAGCAGTTTTTCAACAATGCTTTGTTGAAGCTTTAAGGTAGGGAAAAAAGAAAAAAAGCTTTCCGCACACAGCCTTGATCCTCTCCTAAGTTCTATCTTTCAAGGATGGGAATACTTCATAAATTTTTTTTGAAATTGGGATTCTCTACAGAGGGACAGTTTAGAAAGTTTCCACTGGGATACAAGTTGGAAAGCTGCTATGGAATTATAATCCAATTTCTGTCTAACTTTCTAATTTCCTTATAAGGAATAACACTAAACTTTATGGTCAAACATAAATTCACTTAGTTTTTCATTTTAAATAAATTCTGCTTATTATATCATTGCCTGTCTTTACTTTGAAGTTTTATTAAATGAAAGGGAAAAACTCACATTCAATTTAATTTGTACATTAAAAGATCCTCATGCAGGCATATTTCCTAATAGAATAAATATATGGGGGGTTAAAAATTATTTCATTGTGGTAAGAAACTCATGAGATCTACCCTTTTAACATATCCTTAAATGCATTGTGCAGTCTTAACTATATGCACAATGTTGTATAGTGGATCTTTAAAATGTTTTCATCAAGAGTGACTGAATTTTGGTACTCACCCTACAGCAACTTCCTATTTCTCCATCCTCCCATCCCTTAGCAAGTAGTTCCTGTTTATAAGGGTCAATATGATTAAATGTCTCATACACAGTAGAACCTCAATAGTAGACCACCTCCTCTGTTGACCTAATTTTCATAGATCAAACATGCAGCATATGTACTCAAGGGAAGAAGGACCTCTCTAAATTGATCACCTTGGTATGTCATACCTTGACCACGTGTACTGACACACAATATTAGATTACCTTGTATCACTTGACCAGTTGAGTCAAGGGGTAAGAGATGTGGGCTTTGCCCATTATCTGGATTATTTTTTCTTTAGAATATGTTCTTTTTGAAGTGCTATTATTACCACATGTTGGATTAAGCCCAATGTCCTGTTGTTGATCACATATTGCAGATGGTATCAATATGGACTGGTCTGAATTGCAGGAAAATCCTATAATTAATGAAAATTTTTACAGATAATCAGGATATGATGACCCAAAAAACTCAAAGACTTAACACTAAAGGAAAGATTGACAGGTGGCAGCACCTGTGGCTCAAAAGGATAGGGTGCCGGACCCATATGCCAGAGGTGGCGGGTTCAAACACAGCCCGGCCAGAAAAAAAAAAGATTGATTTACATTTAATGGAAATCAGCTTCCAAAGAAAGATGTTGGAATATTTTGGTATTAGCAATACCACAGGTAGCAAAATCAAAAAGTGCAAACATGGCTCGGCGCCTGTGGCTCAAGCGGCTAAGGCACCAGCCACATACACCTAAGATGGCGGGTTCAAATCCCCAGCCCGGGCCCGCCAAACAACAATGATGGCTGTAAACAAAAAATGGCCAGGCGTTGTGGCGGGCACCTGTAGTCCCAGCTACTTGAGAGGCTGAGGCAGGAGACTTGCTTGAGCCCAGGAGTTGGAGGTTGCTGTGAGCTGTGATGCCATGACACTCTACCCAGGGGGATAACTTGAGGCTCTGTCTCAAAAAAAAAAAAAAAAAAAGTGCAAACATGAGTTCTAAGGAGATATGGTAAGGAAAGCAGAGACATACAGTGGAAAAGGAAGAAAACTTCCCACAAAGTCAGTGAAACCACATTAGGATGCTTCAAACAGATAAGGGCAGTTAATGCTTAAATCTCTGGGCCAATGATTTGAAAAGTTGCTAAAAAAAATTGCACATAATTTTAAGGTGGAAGATTTCTAAGCATCAAGTGGTTCCCTTAAGAAATACAAACTGTGACATGAGATCTCCCAGAAAGCCTTGTGTGGTGAATCCAATGAACTTCCAGAATTCACCAAAAATTTCCGTACTTTACAATTGGCTTGAGAGAATACTGTAATTGATAAATTAATTCAGCAAAATCTCAGGTTACAGTATCAATGCACACATCTGTAGAATTCATATTCACCAACAAGCAATCTGAATCAAAGACTTGATACCTTTCACAATAGCAACAAAGAAAATATCTGGGAATATATTTAACTAAGGAAGTGAAAGAACTGTCCAATGAGAAGTACAAAACATTGAAGGATAAACTTGCAGAGGATGTAAACAGATGGAAAAATATATCATGCTCATGGATTGGCAGATCAACATTGTTAAATTGGCTGTGCTACCCAGAGTGATCCACATATTCAATATAATCCCCATTAAAATAACAATGTAATTTTTGGCAAGATCTGAAAAAAAATTGTTTCTACTGTCTATGAAATCATAAAAGAGCTTCAATAGCCAAAGCAACCTTAACCAATAAGAACAACTTGGGAGGCATCACGTTACCAGACTTCAAGCTATACTACAAGTCTATAGTAATCAAAACAGCAAGGTACTGGCACAAAAATGGAAACATAGACCTATAGATCCAAACAGAGAACCCAGATGGAAAACCATTCTCATATTTCCAGCTGATCTTTGAGAAAAAGACAAAAATATACACTGTTGAATAGAATCCCTATAAATGATACTGGGAAAACTGGAATAAGGAACATAATAGTGCTTTCACCACTCACAGAAATTAATATACAATGGATAACAGCATAAATCTATGGCATGAAACTATAAGAATTCTGGAAAAAAATGTTGCAAAAACTCTTACAGATATAGATTTAGGCATATAATTGAGGAAGAAGACCCCAATGGAAATCACAGCAATGATAAAAATTAACAAACGGGACTTGATTAAATAAAAGCTTCTGTACAGACAAGGAAACAATCAATAGAGTGAAGAGACAACCTACAGAATGAGAGGAAATATTTGCATGCTATATATCTAGTAAAGGGTTAATAACTAGAATCTATAAAAAATCTAAGCAGGTAAGCACAAGAAAAAAAGAAATGGTGACTAATTCTCACATAAATTGAATTTAGTTTTAAGTACATTATTTAAACATTAATTTTATGTGAACTTGTTAATATGTTGTTTAGAATACAGGATACTGCATCCTCATTTAAAAGTGAATTATGTTTGTAATTTTCCCTTTATAATAATATTTTTTTTCAATTTTAATATGAGATGTATCCAGATTAAGCAGAATGATTTTAAAGTATTTCTCTCTTTCTCTTGTCTATAAGATTTGGCATGATCTGTTTTTTGAAATTATCCTTTATTCTCATTTATAAATATTAGTTGCCTATTTTTTGAGACTTTGGGGAAAAAATAATAAGAATTTAATTGATGACTCCATACTGAACCTCAGAGTCAAAGCATTCTATAATAGAGATATTCATTTGACAATGCGAATGTTACTTTCTTTGCATTACTATTATTATTATTGCTTAATACTTC